>JAMKCH010030323.1:0-16213 GCA_023653785.1 Ophioderma brevispina
GCAAGATGTGACAAATAAAAGCTGCTGGTAACAATATAAAATTGTTATCTGTATGTTATAACAAATACAACTTCAAAAACCAATACAAGATTTTGTTTATTATACCTATATGAAAATAACTAAAAAAACCAGATTTTATGTGGTCCAGCTTTGACATGCAATTGCATGCCAAAAACTGCTACAGGATGATCATCAGGCAATCTCACAAAATCAAATATGCCAACCATAACTTTTGAACAGCTGTTAGTACATGGATAGGAAACTTTAATAAGTATTTATGTAGTCAAATGTGAGATGAACAAAAGCAGAGTAAAATAAGCAGATGTGGATTGGGTTTATTTTAGTACATGCGAAGAAGGTATTGATTTTGGCGTGTGCAAATGAAAAATGTTCAAAATTAATGAACTAATGAAAAAGTTGCCTCATTATGCGCTGAAAAAAATTTTACGCTAAACCGGAAATCAAGTTTCAAGGGACATCCTAAACTACATTGTCAAAATGGATCATAAATTCATACTTACCGCCTTAGGGTCCAGTATCTTAGCAGTAGGACGAACAAAAAACCATTGACCAAAGACTCCTGAATACTAGATTCATATTGCTGAGTGCTGATCGGGGGGCACATGGCATATCTTGTCAGTAGTGGCAAGAGTAGATATGTGTATCTGACGGAAACAACCAATCTATACAACTGATTTTTTATTTTATTTTTTCTTCCTTTCATAGATACATCCTTTCGATTAATGCATATTGTGTAGGGATATTCAAGTTGTGCAGACTCATACATTACAGTTCACCGACATGGATCATATTGTGGAACTGGGCATTCGTCATAGGGACATCACCGAGCCAGTACAAACTTAAACTAACCCGTCATTGCCGCCTATAACCAATTTGAGTTAGATATATACATGCAAGAGAATTTCGATACTTTTAATGATTTAAAAGGTTTACCAGAAAAAGTAATAAAAGTTTATTTGACAAAACCCACATGAAGAAATAACTCTCAGTTTGCGCATAACTGTACATGTAATACCTTAACCTGTGGGAAAAAATTATATTTTGGTTAACTCTGAAGCCTCAATACTGTTGTGAAACACGGAAAGTATCCACGTCTTTGTAGATCAAACAAAAACAAAACCTGTTTCGCTGCATCACCTGAAAATTCACTGTGTGTAAATTTGAAAGAAAAAGTATCAGTTAACCAAACAAAAAGTTATATCGTTCAGATTCCAGCTTGTTCCCACTGCGTCAAATGGTTTCCCAAATGGATCCCACATAGTTCAACTTATACAAATGTGTATAATTTCTACGTGGGTCAACTATGTCATCTCTAAGCGATGTACCGGGAAAAGCGATGTTTGCTAAAAAGTTGGAAACGAGTTGGATAACTAATTATTTGGAAAAAACCCAGTTGGAATCTTATTTAACCGTATAGACCGGCACAGCCAGCAAGTTTTGATCAAACGAACGAGATACCAATATTGAATACGGAAAAATTCAGAGACAAAGAAAATATAACTTTTGGCAAATATGAATGTCTGCCGGAGACAATCGAAGTCCCTCAATTTGAAATTACAACTTCTTATAAATTCGGATCCGGAATTTTTTGTATAAAACTTCCATATGGCAACTGTTATACTGTACATAAATGTTTACTGAATGATGAAAGCGAAAAATCCGATTAACTCGAACTTTGAAATTAAAAGGTGCATGTCCGATCGTCTTTGCCCCCCCCCCCCCGATTTACCGAAAATAGTATCGATTTTTAACTATCGGAGAAAGGCCGTTATTTTCTCATTGTCGTCCTGAAATTTTAGCCCTCAAAATCCATTTCATTCCAAAGATATAAACAAAAAAAAAACCACCCCGTAGTTATGGTGAAACAATCAATATTAGCAAGTAGGGCTTTACAATATAACAATTATTGCTGGCCAGTCAAAACCGCAAACAGTTTGTTTCCCAGGGTTAATTTATGGGGCGACGGGGCCGATGTGCAAGTGCCAGTCTCTCATAAATCAAGGAAGTAGAGAAAACAATAGTTATAAATCGGAACAAGCCCCTTTAAGCATTTTGGGCGGATATCTTAGTTCCAGTTGGACTACTTTTAATTACTACACAAAAATTTAGAAATCTCTGGGCAGTCTTTAATAATGTCGACCTTTGCATTCTCAAAAGAGAAGATTTTTAAAGTTGTTCTCAAAAGTCAAGAGGTTTACGTTTCACCGATTAAAGTAAAAGTGTTAACCCTTCAGATAATGGGCCTGCACTCCAGAACCCCATTCTGTAACAGTTTCGCCACCGATAGTTAGACCCATGTTCAGAGGCGATCCAGGATTTGAAACTGTCAAAATTACCGGGGGGGGGGGTCTGAAATGAATGAAATGGCTGTAACTGGGCCAAAATGGCTAAAAATAGGATGATTTGCAAGAATTTGCACTTACAGGGAGGCGCGCGCCCCACTCCCTGGGGATCCGCGCCGCGTTTTGAGTGAGAGCTAAAAAACGTGATTTTGTATCCCATAGAGTATTGTAAATGTCGACCAAAATGGGGGCCCATTCTCGCTCATAACATTTTGAAAAAGCTGGGGTTTCTGGGGGACGAGGCCATTTTGCGATTGACACCATGGGCCTTTAATGTTTCATGGGCGGACAAGCATACACAACATGATCAGGAGGAGCATTGACTGTCCTCAATTAGAGGTGGCGGCATGTTCTTCTATGTGTTGTTTTCGTGGTCCCCATCAGGGGAGGAGGCAACCCAAGTAGTAAATTTAATAATTAAAATTATCAAAATCATTATAACCAGTTGTTGCCCCAAATAAAAACTTGCACAGTTCTTGAAAATGAATGAAATGTAACTTCAATTTATTTCCCCCAATATAAGTGACCAATAGATTCGCAGACTTCAGCAAACATGGAGCTAAAGATATTCAATACCGGCCGGTGTGCGGTGTAGAAAAAATACACCTCAGTGTTCAATTAACTGTGTCCTGTTTTTCATTTTTTTTCAATTATCGAAAAGGAAGAAAAGACAAAAACAAAACATTCATCTGCCAGAATGTTTGCTGGGCAAGCTTTGACCTAACAACTTTGTGCAGAATTAAAATCGGTAACTTATTGCTAAACTTCATTTGTATTCAAATTACCGCGCTTTCAGAGAAAAAAACTTAGGGTCAATGTCCTATATCATAATGTAAACTGGTTATTTATTAGTTGGAATCACTTTGGAGCAATTCTTTGACCGTGGAGAGCAGAATATCATTTCTCAATGGATTGGTCTTCTATGAAGGTTAATGAACATTTAGCTGGGGTGCGCCCATCCTGAAAGTGTGGGCGGATCCAGGAGGGGGAAAATTTCATAATACATAGGGCAAATGAAAAATGCTTGGCTGCTTAAAAATGTCAACCAAGTGTTTCGTCTTGTTACAAGGAATTAAAAAGGGTTATAGTTTTACTACTTACAACTAGGTTATGAGATATAACACAAAATCTTCAAATGTCAAGGGCAGCACGAAAAGGTTAAATCTTAAATATTGCTCATTTCTTGCTCCGATTTCTTCAAAAATGGGCTCAAAATGTTCCTCTTTCCTCAGAGACTACAACAAACATTTACTGAACCGTCGAGATATTTTTGAAAATTTCGAGATCAATAGAGGTCAATGGGGTTTGACCTTCTTTTTGTCATTTTCTCGATAAATCAAATACAAATGAGAGTGTCAACTACTTTGTTGCACTCCCTGGTAAAGGTTAACAATTTGAGAAACCATTTTTAAAAAAAATCGATGCCATCTTAAGGATTTAACCTTTGTGATGACCTTTGACATTTGGCGATTTTGTCCTTATCATTCGGTACCATACCTTGTAGGTAGTACAAACTATAAAACTTTTTTAATCCTTGTAACAAGAACACTTTGTACCTTTTTACAACAATTCAACGCATTTTTCATTTTGACTCCTGTAATTATGAATTTTCCCCCCTCCTGGATTCCGCCACACTTTCTCGAGGGGCACCCCGCTAAATTTGTTCCTTAACCTTCATAGAAAACAATCCCTGAATGATGCTCGGCTCTCCACGGTCACGGAATTGCCCAATGACCTAGGGTACAAATTGACCCCCCACTATATTGTGAAAGAGGACGGATAATTTGTGTTCACGTCAACCCGAATCGGGAGGTGATAACATTGGCTATAACAAAGGCCTTCCGTACCCGGCCCTTGTAATATCTTTAGTTAATGGTTCGCTGAAGTCTATACATATCCATTGGTCACTGATATGATGAAAGAGATGGAATGTGGCTTTTATCATTTTTAAGAACATCTGCAATTTTATTTTGGGCAACATACGGTTATGTCATTTTAATATTTATCAATACTTTTTCCCGGTTTTTGTCTTATCCCTTTTGAAGGGATAAACGGAATTTGTTATGCAGCTGTTATTTGGTCTACGCCCCGTAGTCTATATAACAATTCGTTTTTAAATCAAACGCTGCTCTTTACACATAGGCGATCAAAAGTGCAAGCTATGCCAGTGCAAATCCGTAATGGAAATACATGACGTTTCCTAACGTGTTACCACGGATGGCATATTTACGTCCAAACACCATATAACTGACTTTAAAAACTCGCCATTCAGGTGCCACCGTCCTAATCACTATTGCTCCCCTGTTTTAGACAAACCTGCTTTGTTAAAGTTCCTTTATTTAAGAAATAAATGGTGATGTAGTATCAATTATGGGTGAATAATGTGTCAGGTCAGAAAAACTATATAATGGGTGAGGCGCAGTCGAGCCCATTATTTGAAAGTTTCTTCTGGCCGAGGATACATTATGAGCCCCATAGTGATACTGCAACCCTTTACTTCTATTATATTACCTTAAACATGCTTGATTTAATAGGAAGCATTTTTACCTGATTAATTGCAGAATCTGCAATTTTTCAATAATGGGCCGGTAGTGTAATAGAATTAACAAATATCTTGAATCGAATCCAGCATTTCAATTGAAGCCTTATATGTTCTGTAAATTACATCTTAGCTACCACTGTCCGCCAAGTGGAGTGTAAACCAGGAGTGAAAATAGTCCGCCAAATCTGGGCGCATTTTGAAGAGCGACATTGAGGTCAGTAATTCTACAGTCTACAGTACAGTAGTGAATTGATTTGAATGACACTTACTGTGGGAGTGCCGCTTTTGTTAGACGACATCACTTGAGTGAAGCGGATATTGTTTAGGGGTAGTGGAATGTTCAAATGAAAAATTCGGGTATCAGATTGGGGCCCCCCCCCCCATTATGTTCATAAAATAGAGCCTATGCCTAGAAAAGAAATCCCCCGAAATAAGTTTTAATATAATTTCAAATTGTAGTTACTATATCCCTTACGTCCCTTAACTGCATTTAAATGCAGTTTTTAAAAAAAAAATCACGGAGCGGACCCCTGCATTGAGAAAAATAACGCTAGCTCCCTTGTTTGCGGTGATCGTCAGATTTACTCTAGGAATGTTAGGGATTTGACATTGAAAACAAAAGTTGAGTTTTACATGCTTTACCGAAAATTAGTACAACAGATCAGGGTGAGCAGTTTTTAGAGCTCTTTAAACCCCGCCCTACAACTTTTTGTGAAAGCGTAAGCATCGTTCGTAAATAACGAATGCAACCTAGATTAGTAGTTCCTACTAACTGGAATCTGCAGGTTTTACAATTTTGGTCTAAAATAGTAAAGCATTATATGTTGTACAACCTTAAATTATGGTAAAACCTGCCCCACCAATCAGTTTTCACTACTAATTTCTTTTACGAACTTTCGTGGTTCCCCCCCGCCCCACTCATCACATGACCAGAACAAGTTAGCACATCAGTCTGCGCTGTACAGCCACGGTATGTGTGGGGCAGCCTCTCCAAAGCGATGCAAACCAGGTCAAATAGGCATGTTCGGCGTAATAAGAATTCACACAAATTAAATTCTGAATGTTACAACTAGGTTTAATATCCATTTTGGTGGCCGGTTCATGACTGTTCATTTTATCGGCATTGAGCTTCTGAGACTGAACCCGCGTGTAGGGGCCTACCTGCGGTATGTAAGCTGCCCATGACTCCATGACCGTGAACAACTGCATATATCCAGGCTAATACGTAGACCCATTGTATCATGGTTAAGATCAAGATATTCTCCGATGCATGACATGCTTAGTAGAAGTAGATATGTTGCAATATTTGGGGAATTGTGCCTTTGTGATAAAAGCCTGACATTTGGCACTATCTAGGGCATTCCATAAGAAAGCCTTTTAGCTATAAGGGGCAGCACACACGATTGTCCTTTATTAAAATGGCGACCTTTTTTCCAATGGCTGCATTACTTGCTATTAATCCTCCAGATTTGATATTGAGTTGATAACTACAGTGCTTATAGGCATTCAAGCATGGCATTTTTTTTTGATGCACATTGGATGTTCTAAAGAATTCGTCAAATGGCCATTGCAGGTTTATCCCATGCCAGTAATGGCGGCCATTTTTCCAAATGGCTGCCATTAACCGTTATTTTACATATTGGGCTGAAATAAATATGTAGAAACGTCTTATTTTCATACTCAATAAAGTGAAACCAAGTGTTTATGTGAGCATTTCAATTGGTTGCATGACAACAGTGGTGGCCAGTTTCAAGATGGCCACCATTAATTACTCTTTTATTGTCCTGTTGTAAACTTACCTTTTTTGGGGTTTTATAGAGGCACAAAGTCTTCTCACAGGTGTTCTAAGAATAGGTTTAAAAATTAAAAAGTCACTATTAGGTTTTATGCCTGATTTAAGGCAGTGGTTTTTTTCACTTACAACATAGCTAAACCACTGATGTCTGCATCAGTTTACCGTGTTAGAAATAATGTTCATCATCCTTTTTATGTTTAATGAAGAGGGATTTTGTAATACCCACAATAAAACTCAACAAAGCAAACATACCAAGTGGTTGCCCAGACTTCATTAAGAGGCATGTTTTTTTTTTTTTTTTCAAACTGAATGTGGCTCCAGCTTGGATCGCAATTGAGGGCACATCTGACTACAACCAGTCTTAAGCTACATGTCAAAATATGGACATGCGATAATTTACTATCTTGCTGTACAAAAATAAGCTAAAATAAACTAGAGCGCTTTATTGGTCGTGATGTGTTATCATGTGCTCTTCCCCCTCCTCTAATGAATGCAGCACTCACTGACATATCAGAAGAGCCACCTATCCAGTCGGTTACTTTTGGGCTTAAATGATGATTGCATCTCTTGAGCTAGCTCCATGTCCAAGTGAATGAGGGATGGACATCAAGGAAAAGAGGATTGGGAAATCTTCTGGACAACCCTTCCAAAAGTTAAAAAGAATGCACAGAAGCTTCCAAGTTGTGTGGTTGCAAAGAGGGCTGCAGATGACAGGAAATGCTTGAAATCAGCTCTTCAGTGCAGCCTGTATGTATGCAGACTTGAATAAGTTGCAACATCAAAACATTGATCTATATATATGCGCCACTGCTGTGTTTACCTTTAGATTCTAACTGCAATTCTCTACTTGCTAAAGCCAAGCACTGAGTATCATATAGATTACTACATTTACCAACTTGAACCTTTTGGGCATGTATCAGAAATGTAACTTCTAGAGTGAAACTTACCTGCGTACCATGAATGTTCCAAAAGATCTGCTAACAGTTTTTTGCAGAATTTTTTCACAAACATATCAGAAGCTGCATAACATTCCTACATGATGCTACGACTTACGAACTCTGCCGTCTCTACCACTATTTCTAGATGACCTTTACCAGTTAACAACTTTTCCTAGATGCGGAAATCGATGTATTCCTCCAGCTCTCAAGCATGCATTTTGTCTGTGATCCCGCAGCTTGAAAAAAAATCACCTCGGACACCACCATCTCCTCTCAAATTAACGCCCTATATCCATTTCGTGGAAAGGTGATTGAAAGATTTAGTAAATCAGTTGCAAGACTTATTTTCAGCGATAAATTATCGCCAATGTTTCCGATGCGTCAGCTTACCGTCAATTTCACAGTACGGAAACTGCACTGTTACGGCGGCAGAAGCCACTTGATTGGTCTTGAACAAAAAAGAGACTGTGTTGTTAGTGGGGTGGTTATTGTGCCTTCAGTGCCATCTTTTGACACTGTTGACCATCAACACTCTTAAACAACCCTCCTGAAGTATAGGAATAACTGAAAAAGCATTAAGTTTGGTTTCTTTTCCTACCTAATACGCGAACTCAATCTAGATTGATCAAATTTGCTTCAATCAGATCTGGGGCGGTAGATTGTGAGTTCCACACGGTCTGTTACTGGATGTATTGACTTCATCTTGTTCTCTGCCGGCCCTACTACAGGATATCAGTACTGCCCAGGTGTTCAATCGTCCGTTTACAACACCGATGACAGCTCTGTCTTTCCCCCATAATAATTGATGGTGCCTTGCAGTCATCAGATCCTGATGTAAATCCAACAAGCTAATATTTATTACAACAAGACGACAGAGACTTTTGTTCTTTCGTTCTCATTCTTTACAGATCGACTAGTAACACTCCGCCATCCATCATTGGCAATTCGCGTTTTTTCAATCTGCAAGCTAAAGCACTGAACCTTGGTGCCATCTTAGACTCATCATTAATAAAAAAAAATCATGTTAACCAACTTTGCGGGCGTCTGGCCTGGATAACGAAATGGGTAATTTTGATCAGTACCATGATGAAAAATGCACCATTAATTGGTCCATGACTTTTTTTCAGGCTGGATCTGCAATTCCTTGCCCCATGGGTCTCCCATAAAGAGAAGTGACCAATGTTCAGGTGAGTTCACCAATGCAGCGGCTCGTTTTGTCCTTAAAATCTGTTGTCAACAACCTAACATATCTACCAACTGCATTGGCTTCAAATTAAACAGAGCTCATTAATAACTGATATTGTGAACTTAATTGTGAACTTTTTTTCTTTGTCTTTCCTTATCTCTTTATCTTCCTCATCTGCTGTCTAGGATAGTTGTTTCACCAGATTAGGTAGGGTTGATGCATCTCTGAATACAGAGATCAAGATTTTCACCATGTCACTGTGGGGTACATACACACAGATCCTCACGCTGATGGAATTAAGCATGTATCCCCATATGTTCTTAGTATTGGAAGACAACGGGTTGTCTGTCTCTTCTATCTATTGGTCACGTATAATTGTTTGAAATGTCTACTTAATTATTCTCCTTTAATTATTCTAATAGTTTTGTAATTTATGTATATCATAGTTGTTTTCAATAAATTTATCTATTGTATTTGTACTATTACTAAATATCTATCCCAAAACTTATAAAGATCATATACAGCAATAACAAAAGAACATGAACACGGCTAATCAATTTGTTTTAAGTTTACCTGATATTCATGCTTTTGATTAATAAGCTTTGTTTGCTGTAGACTTTTACGGCCCAAATTGAAATTAGAAAATGAGTTCCACATTGACAGGGCCACTGAGACTTACAACACTCTGGGTAGCCATGATTGATTACACACACCCCACAAAGTGTGCATGGCCCTATTTTTGGTCAACATCCCTTATTGAAAGAAATATATTACTCTTTGGTAAACGGTACGAAATCAGCGTTTAATATCACATCATTGGTGCTTTAAACAAAATAGCATGTGTTTGGCATAGCAATATATTTTCAACAATATAAACCTAATTGCACAAAATTAATTTAATAATACGGGTAATAATGCAATAAGATCGTAACCAAACAAGGGACTCTTGCATAGGATTATGTAAAACAACTGGTAAAGAGAATAATTGCCTGCCATTGTTGTCACGTGTGGCATCCCTTTCACGGGTATACCGTACTTTGCAATATTGTAGCTCGATCATTAGACCAACCCATAACATAAAGCCTCTCCATTTGGAAATGTTCACAATCTTTTGTTATCCAAAAAACTACCAAAAAAGCCATCTTAATATATTTTTGAGTTATTCAGTCATAGCAAATCAAAGATAAAACAAGCACTGGTGACTATTTTAAATTTCTGTCCCTTGTATTAACTATTTACAGGTTGTATTTGGCATTGCTTTGTAACGTAAATGTCTGTACTTAGTAACATCAATCAAATTGTATTGATTGGCCTATTTACAGGTTTTATTTTCTAGCATTGCCGTGTGATAAAAATATGCTTTGGTAGAAAAAATATGCATATACAGTCGATTAAAAATTGTAAAATAAGGGAATTGGCAGCCATTTTGGAAAAAGAACGCCATTTTGGAAAATGGCCAATATTTCTGTTACAGAAATACTTAACCATAAATAAATTTATTTTTAGGGCATTGCTCTGGGCTAAAAAAAAATTCATGTTTGTTTTGGTAGCCCAAACAAACAAACAATACACATTTAGAGGCCAGCCCAAGGCTAACATTACCGCAATGGCAACCATTTTTGAAAGAATAGCCTCCATTTTTGTTACCGAAAAATCTGCGATGGGCCCTATAGCTAAAAGTCCTTCTTAGAACATGCCCAAACTGGTGTGGCCAAATTTCCATGCTTTTATCACCAAGTGGACAATATTCATGCACATATCTACTTCTACTAGCTTTTAGACAATAGGTTTTACATTTGTCGTAACAATTTGTGTGAGTCTTATAGCATCTTATAAGGCTATTTTACGTTAGTGTCGCGTCGGAATAGCCTGCATGGACCAATTGCATTTGTACAGCAAATCGTAGGCTAATTATACAACTAAAAAACTATTTTAAAAATAGTTAAAAACGGCCAAATTAACTCAACCTAGTACACTAGATATCGTTTTTTAATATAAAATACGAAAAAAAATATATAATGTCATTATAATATACCCAAGTATGGTGTAAATTGGACTTTTTAGAACACGTATTAACAACCTTTTCTTTCTCTTTCAGAAAACTCTTGAGTATGCCCAACGATTAAAATAACTCATAAAAGCTCATAAGCCTCTTTAACCAATATTTAAATTGGTTAAAGGCCGACATCAGAGATTTCCTGAGGCGGGCGCCCTCAATTTCCAAAAAAAATCGTGTTTTTTTGCATGTACTAATCTTGTCCATATACTAATCACTTGTGTGAAATGCTAAGCTTAAATCGAATTCCTTCATATAGAAAATCACAACTTGTTATAAAATTCCGGTCCGGAATTTTTTGTATACCACAGTATCCTATGGACGTAATACTACACCACTGTTTTCTGCAATCAAAACGAAAAATCCGATTCATCATCTCAAATTTTCGGGAATTGGCATTTTAGGTTACTATCTTTAGTTCTAGTTTGGACTATTTTTCATTATTACAACAAAAAATAATATTTCGAAATCTCTGAGTCAGCTTTAAGCTTGACTTACAACCATCAATTAGTAAAACTAGACAAATCGTTTTAACGAGGTTCTTATTAGTAAAAACTATACTGTTGATGTTTTCCAGTGTTACTTTGTACATATTTTATATAAATACAATCTGTGTACTGGCAAAATGGCCACGTCACTTTATTACGACACTAATGGACCAAATTCGAACAATTAGATCTAAAAGCATACTAGAAACGCAGGCCTGTTTTCCTTTTAGAAATGTTGAAGTGTAAATATGTTTGCAGTTTTGAAGTAACATAGCCATCCTTGAGCTACCATTTTGTAATTTACACACTGTACAGATGAGTTGTCGTTGATTTCTGCCACTGCCGGTGTGAGGAATTTAAGAGGCCTACATATCAGAAAGTCTATTACATAAAGTCCGTAGGACGCCCAGTCTCCGACCTTAATCAGTATTCAGAAACTGTGTGTCCTAGACACGAGCTTCTGAAAACTAAAGTTAACTTTTTACTTAGTGGCGACCCGGACTCTGTATTTGGGGGACTCTCAAATTCGTTACAACTATCACAAAATTCACGGTCCTCTCATGAAGCATCCTAGGACTCTGTGCTATGACGCAAAGTCCTAGAACCCTGGTGGTATTGTGATGTAGCGTCCCAGACCCTAATCTGTGTCTGTGGCAATCCTAGTACCCAGTAGTACTGTACTGTGATCAGTGTCCACTCCCAGGACCCTAACCTGTGCTGTGCAGTCCTAGGACCCTGAGGGTCCTGTGAATGTGCGTCCCAAAGCATACAGTTATGCTACTCGTACTTCAATTGAAAGGTACTTGGTTACTTAAAGGGCGTGGTCCCAATTGTCTTTGTGAGCCCCCTTATTTACAGATTTTGATTCAATGAAAGGCCGTATTTTTCACTTTGTCGTCCTGAAATTTGAAGCCCTCGAATCGGTTTCATCCCAGATATAACAAAAAACCGCCGTTTTTAATGTGGTTAACCACTTTATTAGCAAGTATTGAATAGGGCTTTGTAACATGCATTATTGCTCTACCATCAAAACCGCAAAGTTTTTGTTTTCCCACGGTACTTGATGGGGTGTTATGTGCAATTGCCAGGGCTCTCATATCAAACAGATAACACAATACACATAATCCGGAACAACCCCCTTTAAAGCAGGCCAATGCCGAGCAGTCCGCTTGGCTGTGGCGTAGTCAGACCTTCAGACGACCAGGTATGTAATAGTTTATGTTGTATGTCTGTGATATGTTATTCGTGATTTTTATGTAGGTTTCCTAGTCCTGCTCGTACCGATTTAATATTCGGTGGTTTAGATCATTTATTTACTTAATTTTATTCTATTTTTTATTAATTAGTAAGTTTATTACTTCTCTTTTAATTTAATTTGAATACCTTTGGTTGCTCGTTTTTTGCAGTGTATTATTAGCTGCATGTTCCAATGCTAAAGACAGACTAGATAAAACGTATGGTATAAAATTATACTACTAACTTGGCTGCAATAAGGCTCACTTTCTTGGCTGCATAGGTGCAATGCTTTCTTCCTTTCCTTGTCATCTGGAAAACTGCTGTAAAATGCACTGGTTTGGCCCACTCTCAGCTGTACCGACTATTGAGCATCTCGTGCTGGGCATTTTGATGCATTTTACGTTTAGCTTGTACATTGGAGGGGATATTCTTGTATGTCCTCTATGAAAATTTTATAGAAACATGACCAAAGTTGCCAGTTTCTCCATAGACTATTGTGTGTGTAAGGTAGTATTGCAGAAAAGGTTAGGTTAAACACCAATAAAATTTTGAAAACATTGACGTATTTATTAAGAGAAATATTAAACATGTTAAAAGCAAGAAATGGTTGTTCATAAAATTTTACTTCTACTTATATGAACTCAAGCGTAAACCTTGAGAGCGAGTAAAAAATGGACCCGATTACACCAGCCATTTTGCATCTTTAAATAACACAAATCTCAATATATTATGTTGTATCAACGAACGGCATTTTTCAGCCTAAATTTACTACCGTTTGTGATGGGTTTCAAAAACAATATCGACTATACGATAATAATGTTTATTACGGTATCCACATTTATTGACAGAAATTAGTGGCACGCGCGAAATGATAGAAATGCTCCTCCTTACATGCTTGCTTGCTTAAGTCAAGTCGAGTGGGCTTCTCAAATCGTGATGGCTTTCTGTACTCCACTGTCCAACATTGCAGTTTTCATTTCATCCTCTTCCTGTCCTGTGTCATATGTTTAGGATGTCTATGTAAGTGAGCTCAACTAATCGATCTATGTTCGGAAGTCCAATGTATCAGGCTTGATACTAAGGCCACAAAAAAATGTTGTATTGGAGTAACCCGCCCGACCCTAATTTTGAAAATCAAGCCCTGTACAAAAGTATACCTACCCTAATTTTTTTTTATTGATTTTCACAAATCTTATTTTTCAAGTTGTTTTTACCATGATTTTTAACCGATTTTCTCAATATTTTTTGTGTTCTGGTGTAACTTGGGCAACTTCTTTTTAAGATTTTCAATATTAGAGTCAAAAGTATCAATATTACCGTAATAACATTACATAGACTATGTGTGATGATTTGATGTAGTAATGCATTACTAAAAAAAAGCCGCCCCTACCCTATTTAAAAATTTCTTGTTACTCCAATACAACAATTTTTTGTGGCCTTAAACTGTTCACTGCTCCTAGATCAGTGGCTCTTCAGCGGGTCCCTCTTTCTCTTAGTTTGGTTGCCACGTTTGGCAGATTTGCGTATAATTCCTTGTTGATGATGTGCTGTTGCCATTGGGTGTTGAAGGTAGCTCTTACTAGAAGTTCACACCAATAAAATATCACTGACTCAACAGTTGAAAGATCTTTCAACTGCCGTCCTTGGTGGATTACCACCAACAGTAGTGCAATGTCATCATTGAAGTCGATATCTGTATTACTTTATGCCCATCTACCCCTCCTCCTCTTTAACTGAAAGCCCAGCTCTTCCTCTTTCCACATGTGGCTATTCCAAGAGCGTAATCAGAGGATGATTTCAGAATGTCTTATGGTTAAATCAGCGTAGATACCAGGGTAAAGTACTTGCAGAGCACATATATTCCACCAATTTATAACGGATATTTGAGTTATTATTTTCAAGTTCCAAAATTCATTCGATAAGGAAAATAAGTTAATGCCTATTATGTATATCAAGTCTATTATCATTTATCAGTTGCACCCTGGTGATTAACTAGTGTTACATGGGATTGTGGAGCTTTCTGCTCTGAAGCGTAATCAATAAACAATAAGTAATTTCACATAAGTTAGTTTTCCCATCAGCTTTGATCACTTTTGTCTTTGTTTGATGACATTCACAATTAGCATGGATAGGTCTGTACGTCTGGGACACCATACGCCCTTAGCATTTTCATCATTTACCTCGATGGGTGTTATCAAAGGCTTTCTTGAAATCTATGAAGGTAATTATGGACAATATGCCCCGCTGCAAAAAAATAATAATAATGCCGTCTAGATCTTCGCACCGATTCAATTCTTCAGGTGGTATTCAATCATCCCCACAGGTCTTTTCTTCTACATGTCCAAGAGAATCTTTACCGTCTTGTATTCCTCCTGGTCGAGTGGAAACTCTCTTGTATTGGGATTATATGAAATATAGTTTTTGTGTGGTCTGCAAGAATTGCAGAAGGCACACAGGGATTACTCTGGTCGAACTGTATGTCTGTGTATCTGTGTGTCTGTGCATTTGTGTGTCTGTGGTCAAAATGTTAACCCTTAATATATTGCATGCCGTATGAGTTCCGCAAGGGCTACGGTGATGTAACTTGGTGGAAAGGAGGGGGCGGGGTGGGGTGACATGTTGGTGACCTCATGTGACCTTTGGTCCCATTCACAAAACGCGACGGCAGACGACACTCGCGGTCCGGGGACCGCGATGTATTTTGATTTTCATCAGCAGCATTCGGGGATTTCCAAGAAGGCTTTTAAAGTGGTTGTACCAGTTTTGTAGCTTTTCTTATTGGGTATTTCCCTAAGCTGACCTTTCTTTTAATTTTTGCTAGATCTGACCATATTTGCTTTTTTGCGCGTGCTTGTCCTTCTACATTTAATCTGTTGTTGAGCTCATCCTCTGAGACCTTGATGTATGTCTCTTCCAGCTTCCTCTTAGCAAGCTTATCTCACATATGATGGTGCAAAAGATTTATTGTAATTATCAATTGGTATTTTCTGCTCCTTTTCGTGAAAAAAAGCACCAACTGGGATAGAGGTATAGTGTTTAGGACGATCTTGAAGTGATGGATGGGGATGTCGTCATAAAGTCCGCGCAAGGCAGCACAATTTCCATAGACACAGTGTAGAAACAAAAAATAAAGTTGAGAATATCAGATCTTCATGCGGTATTTGGCTCTAAATGACGGCAAATGACTAGTTTTATATTAACAGAGACTTTTAGTGCTATACTGTTGGTAAGCCAGCAAAATTGTCAAATATACATTATCCGCGGCATCCAATATCCAGTACGTTCATACCTGTCTTGACTTATGACATCATAGTGACGTCATATTCAGGATGTTTGTACTTATTTTGATGCCAATAGAAAGAATCCCATCTAAGCTATCCAGTGGTACCAAATTGCATGTTTAATAAGGAAACTCCGGGGGTGGTAACCTCACCAAAAAGGGAACAGACAGCCGAGTGTTATAATACTTGTCCCTGTTCTCTTCAGCTGTACTTTGTTGAATGACGTGATCTCTTCTTCGTCTTCCTAATTGGAATAACTTTTTCTCATATTTGTCCGTCGCAGATACATGGGCATCGTGCAGAGGTTGAGGTTGCGTACCTCAATTAT
>JAMKCH010030324.1:0-18352 GCA_023653785.1 Ophioderma brevispina
AAATCTGTGTACAAGGGCCATAAGCCAGGGCATACTGGCAATTCACTGTGGACCGAATGGAATCGATAGCACATGCGAACTGTGGGAGGAAGTAGGGAAAAGGGTGGTAGCGCGACAATCGACCGCTATTGACCCTACGTGACCCCTATGGTCAAAATGTTACACCCTATTATGAAGCTTGGGTCCGGGGTCTTGTGGCCAATTCTTGGTTCAATACCGACCAGCATCTGGCACTAGTAGCATTGACGCAAGGTACAAAGAAAGAAGAAGAAAGAAGAAGAAAGAAATCGACAGAAGGCAGTATATCATGGCGGCTGCACCGCATGATATAACTACACAGTATAAGCAGAATACTATGCACCGTTCACGGGCATAGTAAGAAAGAACTAGGGCAAAATGTGCTCGAAGAGCACGAACCTAGCCGTGGAGATAAAATGACTTTGACCCCATGTCGAGCACAATTTTGTGAAGAGTCTTGAAGGTGCTTCATATGCACTGAGGCACATGAGCATGACAACGTTGATATAGCACATATGCTTTTTGAAGGATTTTTTACATTAAGAAGGAAGTTGACTTTAAGGACCCTTTGGGGGGGGGGGGACCCCATGCTTGAGCGAAACTTTGGTGAAGGGTTCAAGCTGCTTCATATGATGAAGTCACATGACCATGGTACCGTGGCAAATGACAGATAGGAATTTTTGAAGATTGTTCACATTCAGACAAGGAGTGTTCTTCAAATGACCCACTTAATGACCTTCGATTCAAACTCTGTGTACACCCTATGGGGCCTGGGGTCAGCGGTTCTCTGAACAAGTCTTTGATTATAGCAATTGTTTTGGGGAACAAAAAGGAATTGATAGAATTTGCCGAATGCCCCTTAATCGACCCACATGACCTTTGACCCCAATCTGCGTACACCTCATAGGGGTCTTGGATCAGTGGTTCTTCTTGAAAAACCCACTGGTGATCAGGAATTATCTGTGGCAGAAGAAGGCTTGTATAGAGTTCCGTTAATTTTTCAAAAGGAATGCCCCTTAATTGGGCCCACGTGACCTTTGACCCAAAATCTGTGTACCACCCTATAGGAACCTTGGGTCAGGGATTATTCTGACCGATTTTCGTGGCAATCGGTAATAAACCGTTTGGCACTTTAGTAGCATTTTGAAATGGGGCGTGCGCATATTAAAAATTACGTATTAAAGAAAAAACAGCAATAATAAATAAACAATGAAACTGAGCATAAACTCTGAAACAACGTAAAGTAATAAAAGTTAAAAAGAAATTAAGAAATAATGGATATATCGAATACGAACAAAAATTAATGAAACAATAAAATAAAGCATTTAAAAATCGAGCAAAAATATGACAAAATATTAAAACTAAAAAGTAATACCCAAATAAGTGAAAGAATAAAACCCAACTATTAAAAATGAAAAAAAAAATACAACAAACAAAATAATTTTTTAAAAAAAAAAAAGAGAATACAAAGAAAAATGTTTTTAAACATTATAAAAAATAACAAATAGTAATTTACACAAATCGTGACCCAAAAGAAAAATAGATTTAACAAAAATAATAAAAAAAAAGAAAAAAGGTGGGAGAAAATGATCAAAAAACAAAATATCACTCAATTTTATTAAAATAATTAAAATATTTTTTTTTCAAGTTATTTTTTAATTTTTTAATTGGGTTGAAAAGAGAAACCTGAATTGGATGGGGTAGGGTTGGTGTGGTGGAAGATGTGATTGGCAAACAAACTTTCGTGTATAAATGTGGAACACTGGCGTTGTTTAGAAAGAGGAACCCCGGGGGTAGTTGGGAAAGGGAACTCTGGGAGGTTGAGAGGAAACTGGTAGAGGTTTCATTGTATGCAAATGAGATATGCCCTTTATATTCACGTCAAGTGCTTCTGCCCAATATCATTATAGCGCATGACGGAATCAATGTAATACCAAAAACGCAACCAAGGGGTAGTGGGATGGGTAGTTGGGAATTGTCCATAGATAAAAAGGGATAGGTGTTGAGGTAATGTAGAAATGTGCCCGGTGTAGTTGGAAGAAGAAACATGAGTTAGTTGGGAAAGGGCCGCTCTTGGTAGATGAAGAAGGGGGATCTAGGTTAGTTGGGAAAGACGATCTGTGACAGCTGGGAAGGGCTCACAGACAGGGGTTGTGGAAGGGGTCTTTGGATAGTCGAAATGAGCAAGACCTTGGGGACTTGGGGCAAATAGTAAAAGGGCCCTGTATTGCAAAGGGCCCTAGTGGTCGGTAGTCAGGACAGGGGACCTAAGGTGAGTGACAACGTTAAGAGCTACAGGTTACGTTCTGATAAGGTTCCGCAGGAACCAAACAACCTAACCTTGGTACCCCCGCTGCGAAGCCGAGAACCGCGAAATTCTAGTTTGTTTTGCGGGCATCGGGGTATGCCCGATTAGTCGTAAAATGAACAAGCTCCTTCTTTAATCTTGGATTTTAATATATAATAAAATAACCATCAAAAAAACACAAACGAATTAAAAGCAGGTCATTAGCAACTGTATAATCAATATATATGTACTAAGTGTAGGACTTGTTATCACAAGTTGTTAAACAACACAGGATCTGGTTTATTTTAATAATGCTAGTTGTTTTAACAAACAAGACAAAATTTGGGCAAGTCCCATTTGTGAACTCTATATAATTAGGTTTTTTTTTCCAGCTTCCTACACCCTGTCGCCTGACTTGCCCCCGCTCTTTCCCCCTTTTGCTTTTTCCCCGTTCTCCTACCACGCCAACCCTCTGCTTTTCACCTTTACTGGGACCCTCCCACACGCCTTTTTTATCCTTGCATCGTATTCCCCACCCTGCCTTTCCCCCCCGACCCATACTGACTAACAGGACGACTAACTTGCCCTTCCTGTCAACGAACCAGACGAGGATCAGATGTCTTAAAGGCAAGCGCAAGGGTAAATCAGGGGGTTCAGCCATTTTAAATTGTTGGCAATGCAAAAATAACATGGGAAAAGCAAGCAGAGGATATTACCGCGGTTCACCTCCACCAAGTAAAGGACCCAAACCCAAAACAAAAAACATCCAAAAAAAAACCCTGCGGAAACCTGTGGAGGAAAGTTTAAAGCCAGAAATTGGAATGCCGCGGACTTTAAAAATCAATTTAAAAAGCAAAAGTGAAAATTGCCCAAACAACCCTGCATGGATAGTGAAATACTCAACGCAATTCCTGTTGGTGACAACCTGAGAAAAAGGTTGTTCGTTAGAATGAGAAAATTTGCCAACAACCTGCTTGGAGCGGAATACTCAAAGCAAACCCTATCGGCGACTACCTAAGGGACGCACCATTAGATATTCCAGGGGGGGGGGTAGGGAAGTTTGAGGAAAAAAAACATTCACCCTTTAGAGTGTGAAAGAAAAAACAAAATTCACCCCTTAGATGTGAAAGAAAAAAAAAAAATCACCCTTAGGACTGTAAAGAAAAAAAAAATTCACTAGAGAGGAGACAAGAAAAAAAAATTCACCATTTCTCATTGTAAAAAAAAAAAAAAAAAACTCACCCGGCCACAGAGGAGACAAACAAAAAATCACCCTTTATCATGGGTCTTTAGGTATATGCTAAGTTATCCTGTAGGAATCTTCCTTTTTGCCCAATAATTTCCTGCTAATTTTTAGATATTTAAACCGAAAAGTTTGCAAAATCTTAGCTCAGTCACGGGACCCATGTTTTTATGAAAATTTTTGCGCCATCTTGTACTATTCAACCCGCGTGAAGGCTGACTGAGGGGCACATAAGCCTATTCAACCCTTCTGATGAAGTAGTACCCAGCAGTAGATATGAGACATTGATAAACACCTGCATCATCAATTAGATAATTGAGCATTGATAAACTACTGCTTTCAGCCGTAGATATGAACTCTATAATATAGCCGTACTGAATTGTGAAGGTCATATGTTGTGTAAGCCGGAAAGAATGAAAATAGGGTTTTGGGTCCATTGAGTGGATATGATACAAAAGCAAAACAAAGGTGCCTGAGAAAAAAAAGGAGGTTGAGGGTTGGATTACAGATACATGAAAAAAATTTGTTTGGATGTACCGTTTGGCAAACTTGAAAAAGGTTATCGGACTGGCAGTTGATATCAGCCATCATATAGGAGCCCCCCCCCCACCACGGGCCCTGGGGAGGCCCAAAACCACAGCTTTATTCAGTTTGTAGGCGATTTTTAGTGCACTAGACCTTCCTGGACTTGTAATTCCACACAACCTCTGCACTCTTCTGAACACAGAGCATACCAAAAGGGTTTATATCATGATTACATGGCGGTCTTCTTGGGTGGGCCAAAGGCATTTTATATCGGGTTCCAAAAACTCTCATCGGCCTTAGATTGAATAAATCGCCATGAAAAATGAAAAAACTTAGGAAATTTCAACCTCTGATTCCAATTTCAATGGCATATTCATCCTCAGTAATAAGGAAATTGTGGATCAAAACAAGGGGGCATATCACAAGACTGTAAAAAACTGCCAATTCAGACAATATATGTTTGTTTTCTATTAGTGTTATTTCAAAACGATAAAAAAGCACCATGTCTGTCCGTGTAGCCTCGCTTCTCAAACCCAAGATGCTGGGACCTTACTGCCAGATTTATCAACTTTTTTTGAAAAGCATGCAGTCAGGCAGCTACACACATTGATTGGTATGTGCTAATCCCCCTTTTATATGACAGGTCAGTGTCTTACTAAAAAGCCTTGCACTACAATGCCTTGACTCCTGGACTGAATACTTTGAATTGTGTCACACGGCATGCTAGCTACGCTATCAATTTCTGCAAGGGATGTCAACACCTTAATTTTCCATGGCAGAAATTGCCATATTGCCACAAACTCTTCGACTGTTTTTACTGTGGACATAAATAAACATCCAATTGTTTTCAAATTTAGGAAAGGGTTTCAAGAAATAAGGGTCTATTTTATTATTCTGAATATTTTTTATGTCATTGTGGTCCATTTAAAGATCTTTTCTCAGAACAAGTTAAGATAAGCATATGAAAAAGAAGGTTATCATTAAAAAGTGAGATCTGAAAATCTTATCTCAAAGGCTTCCTTTATTGGAATGTATGAAAGTGATAGGCCTAATAAAAGTGGGTCAGTGTTAAACAGCTTAATGAACACACCAACAAATGAAAATAATACTGATGCCTGTTTTGATTATGTTCAATGTGTTGATGAAAAGTGTTGATTCTGCCTTTGAAATTTATTGGTACTGTGGTTTAAGGAAAATGTTTCTGTTTCTTTCAACTATCAATGCACTGTATTTCACCAGAATAACAATTTTTGAACAATTTTGTGGGGTTTTTGACAGTGAATGGTGGAGATGAAAATGAAAAAATATGTAACTATTTTATGGACACAATGATCATGCGTATTGACAATTACTAGTGGTATAGACAAGACTGTTGGTGGATGAGGGGGGTAAATTTATTTGTCCATTCTTACAAAAATTGCAGTTGTCCAGCAAGGTAGGGAGGGTTCCTCAATCACCGTCTTTCAAATGAAGCCGTCCTCAATCAGTCGTTCAAAAGTAACCTCTGGTGGCCCATACCCACCCCATAGTACAAATTGCAACATTAAAATGATTTAAAAAAATCCACCCCCAGCTTGTAAAAAAAAAAAAAATCACCTTTGGCGATGAAAAGAAACAAAACGGTAATGATTAAAAAAAAAATCACCCCCAAGCCTTGTAAAGAAAAAAAAATTCACACCAAAGCTTGTAAAGAAAAAAAAAATTCACCCCAAGCTTGTGCAAAAAAAAAAAAAATCACCTTCTTAATCGCCAAGAAAAAAAATTCACCTCCAAACTAACTTCTAGCCCCCCTTGGATATCTAATGGTGCGTCCATAAAGGGAGTTAAGTGTTCATAGTTAATTTAGCTTTATCAAAAAAAACAAGCAGAATTATGGCTGAAACCTTTGCAACAAATAGTATGTGAAAATAAAACAGCTCCAAGGTGACTACGCCCAAAGCCGATCGCGATATCAAGTGAATACCTGAAAGATGTTACAATCTTGAGTATGTTAAGTCAGATAATGTGCAATAGAAGTGACTAATGACAAAGTGTCTAATGTTCAAATAAAATTTCACATTTTAAGAACATGGATCATTGATTTTGGACCACCACCTGGTGTGCAAAACGTTTCAACCCCAATTTTGCTAAGTGACAAATAACATGTTCTGATGTTACATCAAAGAAATGCATTTACCCGCAGCATGAGAATATGGTCGCTTTGGATCGCCATGCTTTCCGTGCGAATTATTACTCTTTTCAAATGCTCACTCCCCCGGCAGCGTTTGTTCTTTGTTATGCATAGTGTTCTTGGTAACCCAATCTTCGCATCGTTAGCAACCAATCGGGTTTCCTCTTGAGCCGGCTTTTTGTTTCTCTCATCTTACAATCGTCATTAGGCTTTCTGTCAGCGTAGATGTAAGAGGTGTGGTTGTATTGCAGAAAATTCTTTTGCCGTTCTACCTCAACCGTTGCCTTTACGTTTTGACTTGGGGTGGTGTCGATTTTGCAGAAATTTCTTTTGATAATCTACATCCCATTGCCTTTTCACTGTATTTTCAAGTCACTCTGGTTTCCGTTCCTTTGGTATATTATCTTAGGACTGCCAGCCACATTTAAAAAACAGGGCTCAGCGTGTCACTATTAATGAATTAGCAGGGAATCGGATTTAATAGCTGATCGTCTATTATTCCTAGTTTCTACATCGCAAATTCTAAGATGATTTTGGCTTATGGAACATACAATTAGCAGCGAATTCAGCAACCGTTGATTCGTGTTCAAGTACTTACGTTTGCGACGAGAGGGATGTGTTTCTTTTTTCATACTAGACTTAAAAAAGTTGTAATTTCCAAAAGGACGATCGCCTTTTCACTTGTACGCCGTGGATATTCGTCAAGTTGTGTGTACCAAGCCAGAAATGATGTGGGAATTACCAAGCACCAAGCTATTCACACTAATGTTGGTACCAATTCTTGGCCCAAACCCGGAAGTTACGTTGTTAGCGGTAGTCGTATTGGAACAATCTGAAGGCGATACTCATATCAAGGATTGATACAGCAATATTAAGGTGAGGGAGATTGACCGTCAAGTGAACTGCAGAATGAAGAGGTTTTCGAGTGGACATTGGATGGATATTATTCGGCTTTTTACAAGTCGCATCAGGTACCATGAAAACACTTTTAAATCATTTTGTCTTGAATGCATTGGTGTTGGTCTATAATAATCAAAATCGATTGTTTATGCATAAGGGGCGGTGGCACAGTGGGCGTATCGTATAATGAGGTTTACATTAAACAAGTAATGGTGCTATTTATGGAATCAGTTTAGGTTCCAAAGTATAATCTCTCTGGTGATTTCAGCGTTTATTTTTAAAGGTAGCTTTTGGCACTTGAAAAAAAAATGTGCATTCAAGTTTTAAAAAATGTGGTAGCTGTTGTGTATTTTTGACCTCCAAAAATGTTTAAGCCATAACAAATACAATTATGGGTCTTCAGTTTGTTATCATTTTAAGCCACACCGGGTGATCTTTATTAAGATGTCATTTCATGTTCAGGGGGTAAACTATGCCAACACACTGCCCCTGTTTGGCTTAATTCAGTGAGAATATCTGGTTTTTATGGCAATATGCGTTTTTTTTTTGTTCCACAGGGTTTCGTTTACATAGACGGCTCGATTCATTTAAATTTATCAAAAAATTAGCTAAAGCATGCATTTCTTCAAAAATTATGCTAAGCATGGCACATGCATTTAACTTGTATTTATATGAAAGTAATTGTATAGACTTACTTGTGGGCTGAAAAAAAATGGTAGTAAAAAAATTTTCCATGGTTTAAAACTGCAACCAAAACGTTGCAATGCCAAATTTACGAGATTGGCTGAAAAGCCAAGTTGGCGGCCATGGATGCTATGGTTTTTAGGTTGCTTACGCAAAAAATAGTCATATCAAGAAAATTAGGTGCAAGACAAGCCATCGAATGTTTTCTTTGAACAGATAATTGGCTATGGATAATTTAAGGCTCCAAAAAAAATGAGGAAAAAAAATCATCTTTGGTTTCAAAGTATGAACAGTCTAGTATCAATATTTTTTTTCAAAAGGGGGCCCACTTCAAAGACATCGCAAAGTGACACGTCTAACATTGAATGCCATCTGAGAATATGGTTTTAATTGAGAAGGTCCCTGGAAATTTGAGATGATACACCGAGGTCCAAATCTTTACGGGCATTCCATTCCATAAAAAGGGCCACAACAAAGAATACCTACAGTGACTCAGTAGTGAAACTATTGATTTTCAGTCAGTGGCCATAAATAGATTAACACCAGTCACATGGAATTTTCATTACTCTCTGAAAAAATCAATAGGCACTACTGATGTTATCACCAACCGCAAAATAGTGAATGCTTTCTCACCCCTCCTTGCAGACGTGCAGATTGACACAACCACATCCATTCTATTTCTCATTTCCTGGGGACTTTAAGAAGATCTTACGATCACATTATCATGGACGCAATTCCATTCATCTCCACCTAGCCACGTCACATTCCACGCTTTTATGCAAGACAAGTAGTAAAATCACGGTTGTGATTTCCCAATCGGAGGAATTTTAAAAGGATACCTGAACACCATAGGCTAGCGCTACCTTTTAGAGGGTATTCATTTCACCGTGTACAAGGAAAGCACGAGGGCTAAAATAACTATGATAAGGATAAGGACCACGCCTAGTGCATCGACAGGATAATCGCACTTGACCGTATGGGTCCGTTGATGGCACACTCGGGCCGGTCCTTATATACTTTGAGAAAACCATAGTATCAAATCATTACATAACATTATAATTAACGTAATTTATCTACATTTGAGGTAGTTTTAAAATAAATTTTAAAAACACTTCTATACTCCAAAATGTCCCAAAGTTTAACTCTATAAATAGTGCCAAAAAGACCTTGACGCAATTCATGTTGATAGTTGTTTGAAATGATCTTGAAGTGCGAGAAAAATCAGACTCTCTAAAGACGCTTAGAGTGGCTAATCTTTCTCACACCTCCCTGGCAGTTTCAAAACAAAACCCATTAGTGATGAAACGCGTCAATGAAAATGAAAGAAAAGATAGATTTCGCCACTGCCCTTACTTTTCCAAACAAACCCCTCATTGACGATTTGCATTATAAATGCATATAAATTTTCTTCTACCAATAGACAGTTAACATCCTACGTACACTTTTTTTGTTGCATGCGCACTCCATGCTGCAATCGTATGGCAATAGTATTAAAATGTAACAGCTACAATTGCCGCAGTTGTGTAACAGTCAGGCCGACATATTTCAAGCTACAAGGCTCTAACATGTTTACAAACAGTGCTGTTAACTGTCTAATTCCAATGCCCACTGTTTAGATGTTTAAAGGTCCCGGAAATGCAATGAATTTATGTGGTTTTTTCCAAGTCTATAAACCAAGGATGGGCGAGAATGCTTCCAATATTTGGGTTGGTGATGACATCATTAGTGCTAATTGATGGTGGTCCGAGAGTAAGAGAAAATTCCAGGTGCGGGTGTTAATCGATTCATGGCCACTGACCGAAAATCAATAGTTTCACTAATGATGTCACTGGTAGTGTAATTCGTTTTTGTGGCCCTGTTTTATTGGAATGGAATGCCCCGTAAAGAGTGGATTAGGTTTATCACCTCATTACCTGGGACCTTTAAAGACCAAGGCGCAAACTGTATGTACAAACATGATTGGTTCTGCATTGGAAACGTGTTATTTGTGAATTTTGCGTTTTCTTGAAGTATATTTAATTCTCATGGGCCTACTAGTATATAGCAACCTGATATAGTCCATTTCTCTACCTCCTTGCAGTGATGTCATAACATTGACGCAGCTTGTGACCGCACGCGTCAATGAATGCCATCTTTGTGCGCAGGGTAAAAACGCCGTCGCTTTAAGCCAGCGGCGTGCGGTTTACTGGTGCACCCATCAAATCTCACGCTGAAGTCACTGCACAGAGGTTAGGGAAGTTCATTAAGCAGCTAAACTTTCTGAAAGTCTTTCTAATTTGACAAATTATACATAAGGAATTTTATATTTCAGATCAATTTTAATGTCAAACGTATCGTCCTTTGAGATACAAAGCTTGTTCTCGTTAAGTAAGAGTATACGCGTTTCGGAAAGAAAACAGTATACAACATCACATTATTTTGCATGGTCTGCGCATGTGAATTCAACTAATACTTCAACGAGAAACCATATTTTTTTCAACACAACATTAAGTTATACGGACCCATAGATTGGTAATACTAAGTTCGTAGAGGGTATATTACGATGCAGGTATGTTACTTGATATTGAGCAGTAAGTCATATCAATATTGGACGGTAATTTCTAGTACCTATTAAAAGTTGTGACTTGTGGTGACCCGCGCGCATATCTGATGACCCGTGAATTATCTAACAGAGCCCAGTGAAATTCGTGAAAATATGCACGCTGAAAACCATATATAATCACTAATACGAAATTAGACACCTTTAATTGTCTTCTATACTGGATAATTTTTGTTATTTTATTTGTCTGATTCTTATACGCACCTTGCCGGGCGATTGACTTCTTCAATAACAGCCGGCATTAGTTGCCTGTTTTATAGATAACAAATGGTGGGAGAAAGATAGCACAAGTAGACAGAAATCAACACGTGATTAGGATGAAAAGGTAACTACCAGCCCAAAAACGTAAATTCGAGAAGGATTTTTCCTGAAATGGCTCAAATCGGGCCTAGCCAAAACAGGTGCAAACCATATTAGGGTATGGGCCATGCCCTTCTGCGCTGTCGATTCGTAATCCCTATCACGGGAGGAGAGCAAAACCAAGCGTAAATTCATAATAAATTATTAAAATCATATAACTATTATGTTGCCCCAAATAAAACTTGCACATTTTCTTGAAAATGAATAAAATGTCACTTCAATTTATTTCCCCCAATATCAGTGACCAATAGATACGCTAGACGCTAGAGCTAAAGATATTCAATTACCGGCCCGGTGTGTGGTGTAGAAAAACACTTCAGATTCCTTTTCATCTGGGAGTGCAGAGCCATTGTTATATTGTCTTGCGGTTGAAAAGACTCAGGTGTTACCACCTCTCCGATTTAGACGAAGTCTTTTTTAATGACTTAAGCGCAAAATACTTATCCTCATTCGCAAATAAATAAATCTTGAGCTTCTATAGTGCGTGTTCAATTAACTTTGTCCATGTTTTTCATCATTTATTCGAAAAGGAAGTAAGACAAACAAACATCATGCCAGAATGTTGCTTTGACCTAACAACTTTGTGCAGAATTTTTTTAAAAATCCGTAACTTATTGCTTAACTTCATTTGTATTCAATTTACCGCGCTTTCAGAAGAAAACTTAGGGTCAACGACCTATATCATAATGTAAACTGGTTAGTTATTGTTACTCAACCCGAATCGTGGAGGTGATAACACCTGGCTATAACAATGGCTCCGCATACCGGGCCCATTGTAATATCTTTAGTTAATGGTTTGCTGAAGTCTATACATATCCATATTGGTCACTTAAGAAAATGTGCAAGTTTTATTTGGGGCAACAGACGGTTATGTCATGTTAATAATTTATCAATAATTTTACACCGGGTTTTGTCTTCTCCCTTTGAATGGACTACGGAATTTGTTATGCAGCTTGTTATTTGGTCTACACCCCATAGTCTATGACTGGAGTACTGTACGATTACAGATAACGTATATATAATTCATATATATTATGTCTTTATTTATCTTATGTCGATATATTTTGGCCAACGGTCCTTTAATACAAAAGTACAAAACCGGTCATGTCTGAAGACTACATCAGGTTTACTGAATATTTACAGAGATTTACAGAGAGCAAAAATGCTGCGTTTTTAGAAGACACTAAAATTGGCATTGCTGTTCCACTTATATAATGGGAGATGTTACTGCCCTTGATTTGCAGTTCCATCATTCCATCGTGGAAATATTAACAATTAGGCCACAAAAAAAAATGTTGTATTGGAGTAACAAGAAATGTTCAGATAGGGTAGGGCGGGTGGTTTTTTTTAATAATGCATTACTACATCAAATCATCACACATAGTCTAAGTAATGTTATTAATATTGATATTTTTGACTCTTTATTATTGAAAATCTTAAAGAGAAGTTGTCAAAGTTACACCAGAACACAAAAAATATTGAGAAAATCGGTTAAAAATCAGGGTAAAAACAACTTGAAAATAACATTTTCTGATGTTACATCAAAGAAAATGCATTTACCCGCAGCAGAAGAATATGGTCGCTTTGGCTCGCCATAGCTTTCCTTGCGCTTTATTCCTCTTTTCAAATGCTCACTCACCCGGCGCTTTTGTTCTTTGTTATGCATAGCGTTCTTGGTAACCAATCTTCGCATCGTTAGCAACCAATCGGGTGTCCTCTTGAGCCGGCTTTTGTATCTCTCATCTTACAATCGTCATTAGGCTTTCTGTCAGCGTAGATGTAAGAGGTGTGGTTGATATTGCAGAAAATTCTTTTGCCGTTCTACCTCAACCGTTGCCTTTACGTTTTGACTTGGGTGTGTGTCGATTTTGCAGAAATTTCTTTTGCTAATCTAGCTCATCCATTGCCTTTTCACTCGTTATTTTCAATTACACTCTGGTTTTCCGTTCATCTTGTTATATTATCTTAGACTGTCAGTCATATTTAAAAAACAAGGGCTCAGCGGCGATAATGAATTAGCAGAAATGTCGGATTTAATAGCGATCGTCTCATTACTCCTAGTTTCTACAAATCGCAAAATTCTAAGATACTGGCTTACATGGAACTACACTTAGCCGCATAATTCAGCAACCGATGATTGGTGTTCAGTACTTCCGCACTTTTTGCGACAGAGGGATGTTTTTTCATACTGTACTTAAAGTTGTCATTTTCCAAAAGACGATGCCTTTTCTCTTGTACGGCCGTGATTTCGTCCAGTTGTTTGTTTACCACGCCCGAAAATTAGGTGGAATTCCAGTACCAAGCTAATCACACTACTGTTGTGTACTCAAATCGTGGCCAACCACCGGAAGTACGGGTTTTTAGCAGTGTTCGTGTTGCACAATCGAATGGCTATACTCAATATCCAGGCTTTGTAAGCAATCTTAAGGTGAAGGAAATTGACCGTCAAGTGAACTGTAGAATGAAGAGGTTTCCGAGTGGACTTTGGATGGATATTATTCGGCTTTTGCAATTCAAAGCATTACCATGAACAACTTTAAATTCATTTTTTTGTCTGAGTGCCATTGGTATTGGTCTTTAATGCAAATCGTATTGTGCAAATGGGAGGTGCAGTGGGCGTACCCGTAAAATGAGGTTTCAATTAACAATAATGGTGCTATTTCTGATCAGCTTATGTGCAAACTTCTAATTCTCTTCTGGGTGATTTCAAGCGTTTATTTTAAGGTACTCTGGCACTTGAAAAAAAAAATGCTGCTTTTCAAGTTTCAAAAATTTTGATAGCTGTTGTTATTTTTTGACCACTACACCCTCCAAAACTGTTTATACCCTAACAAACACCATTATGGGTTTTAGTTGTTTTCATTTTAAAGCAACAACCGGGTTTTTATTCGAGTGAATTCATGTTTCATGTTGTTAAACGTATGTGAACACCCTGCCCTTTTTAGCTTAATTCAGTGAAAAGTATCTGCGTTTTTATGCAATATGCGTTTCTTTTTTTTGTTCACAGGGTTTCGTTTACATAGACGGCTCGATCATTTATTAAAAATTATAGCTAAGTCGATGACAAGCATTTAACTTGTATTTAAATGAAAGCTAATTGTCATAGAATTACTTGTGGGCTGAACAATTTGTAGAAAAAAATCTTCCATGGTTTTAAAATGCAACAAAATTCCAAGTTGGCGGCCGTGATGCTATTGTTTTTAGGTGCTTACAAAAATAGTCATCACAAGAAAATTAGGAGCAAGACAAGCCATCGACATGTTTATATGAAATATATTTGGATATGGATTAATTTAAGACTCCAAAAATTGAGGAAAAAATCATCTTTGGTTTGGAAATCCACAAAATCTAGGAAAATAGGTCAAAAATCCAAAATGGCGGATATGCAGCAAATGTTCAGGGCCCAACCATGTGTGTTGTTTATGTTTAATAGGGCCGCAATTTTTTATGTAGAATCTTTTGTTCCTTGCCTTATATTATAGCTCTTTTTGTTTTAGGTTTTGTTACTTTTGTGCACAAAAATTTCAGTTTTTTCCAAAGTCGGTGACTATTATTTGGGTTTATTGGTGTTTTTATCTTTATTTTGGGTGTAATATACTTGTGTCGCCTTAGGTGCTCACCCAAATATGGGCATGATAAAATGCTTATGCTCACATTTTTTCGTGTTCAATAAGGTGGCATTTGGTAAACCATATTTCTTTAAGTCAAATTGGCCCTTCAGTTGGTTTGCCTTCATTTGAGTTTGCCTTAAAGAGGTAATGGCACATTTGAAATTCAGTGCGCCCTCTAGGGTTTTTCATGATTAATATTTTGCGTTGTTGAATGGCTTTAATATACATAGCCCTCGCCCAAATTAGCGCGCTTATGGGTAAACAGTTTGATTTTTAAATCAATGACGTCGGCGTCATTAATTCAGCAGACGACGCGGAAAATGGCGTGTTATACATGAAAACACACGCTAGAGTTGATTCTCGCGGCATGCATCTTGTTTGTTCGGTCCGTGAACCTTGGGTTTTTAACATCGTTGTTACGTGCCTAAGTTAGTCATTTAATTGCACATTTGTTGATTATCGTTACTTCAAACTTGGAAGTTTGCCTACAAATTTCCGGGTTGCGTTTAGCCTCTTTTTATGTCCCTAGCCATTTTTGGTATGTTAATTTTGTGTGTAAATTTTATTTCTCCTCTTCCATCGGCCTACACTATCATTTGCGCTCAAGTTAAACAAATTTCGGAGTTTTCTGAATAATGTGGCGTGCCGCTTTGAGCAAATTGTAATTATGTGGTGAAATTACATCTAACAAGTTCATAATGTCGCTTGCTATTGTTTACCACCAGGTCGATTTCCAAAGTATTTGATTAATGTGGGTCGTGCATTGTTAATATCATGTTTCGTCACATCATGAACAGTAACAGTATGGGTAACAGTAGCAGTATGAAAATTATAGTGGATGGTTGAGAAGCTATCATAGGGTATGAAAAGGCGTGCATGTTGGCTCCCTTTCAATTCAAATCCTCGTTCTTTTTCATTTTCTCATAATCAAGTTCTTTCACTCTTTTTTTTCGGTTGAATTTTTTAAGTTTCGGTTGTCATTTTATTTTTTCATTCAATTTTGTTTCTGGCATGTCTGTGTAATTATGTTTTTATTTGTTGCTGCGCTTTCATTGGGCGTAAGTTTGCTTTATGCATGGGCCTTGTAAATAATTGCCGCTCTTATTCGTACGGGATTGCTTCTCAACTTAAACCATAATTCCTTTTAAGTTGTGGCTTATTAGGCATTTTCACATGCTACTGAATTCCACCTGAACAAAATTCATTAAGTCTTGGTCATTATGCTTTTGTACTTTAAGTTTTTCGTATTACATTATATAAACAAACAGCTTTCGACCATCATGTCCATTGTAAAGGTGATCGACAAGCAATCGTAAGGGGTGAAAAGTCGTGCTTGAATGGCTGTCAATACTGAGTTCGCTTTCATGTTGCCTTATTCTTTTCAAGTAAATGTAAACTGGGCTTTACGCAATCCGTGCTTGTCTGAGGTTTGGTTCTGTACAAACTTATGACACACTTTCGTTTGGTTTACTATTCCAGTTTAGTGAAGTTTTCATTTCAGTTACATGTATTCAAGTATTGGTTCAATCATTCTTCAATCAAATAAATTTTATTCAGCACGGTTGCATCGCAATATCTTGCAGTACAAAAGGGCAAATGTCCAGTGACGGTTTAAGAGTTTTCAGTGTCAGCAGTTGCTGACAGGCCCCCCTAAATATTTGCTCTCAGGGCCTTCAGAAAGCGCTCTAGTCGCATATTAAGGTGCGACATTGCGTCGCTTGCAATTGTTAATGTGCCCCATGCCCACCTTAAGCTGCTGTCAGGGCCCCTTTTTTCTTAAATCCTCACTGAAAATATATTAACGTTGCATGTGTCAATTGAAGTTCTTACACTAGGCTATGTAAATCAGAGTATAATGCATGAGTGTTGATCGTCGTCATTGCCGAATGCAGAGCGTGAGGGTGTAATGTATTCTTAAAAGAACCTTTATTGTTGCAGATCAACAAGTCAAGTCCTTTTAAACGGACAATCTTCTGCTCTTGTGCTCACGTTTATTTGTAATGGTAGAACAATTCGAGTTACATATTTTCAGTTTGAAATGTTGTAATAGCTACATGCAGGAATTACTTGTAAAGCATACTAGGTCAGACTTCATTCATAATATTCGTCCTTTAATGTGTAATAAAAGGCATTCAGTGTCATGTTAAATTTTTGGGGTACATCTGGTTTTCTGAATTAGAATTCCAATTGCGTGAAATACTAAGCTACAGTTTATAATAATTGGCATTTTTTTTGTAAACTTCTTGCTCAATGTAGAGTCCGGGTCACTATTGTGTAGTAATATCTGCCAGACATTACTGTACAAAGCTGTGCCTGTTTACCACACTGGAAATATTTAGTCTGCTTAATAATTTAGATCCATGCTTTGGGTGCTAAAATTTACATTACAAAGAATGTTTTTGTTTACCACAATTGTGTAACATCCAAAGTGTTATTTTTGGTATAGATTGGCTTTAGTAGCCTTTTTCCGGTGGAATTTTCCAGAAAAATATTGCAATATTTTGCAGGATGCGTCTCTTAATTTTATGGGCTAGTTTCAGTAACACCTGAACAATGTAAACTATGCATGAACATTGTCAACGGCTTCGTGATTTTGGTGCGATAATACTGCATTTTTGTAGGTCCTTCTATTTAAAAAAAAATGCTTTCGGTTTTAAATTTGGCATGGAAATCCAAGATGCTGGCCTTTGCAGCGTGGTGTCGTGTGTTTACAAAATTTTCAGAAGTAATTGGCACACATGTACGTTCGTCCTTACATACATGCATAATGCTTCCGGTGCATGTTCAAAAAACGTGTTAAGGGAACTTTAAACAAAATGTTGCCCGTACTTTCTCCAGGAAAATTACTTGGTATTAGCCGGGTATTAGTCGCTGGGTAACCCCCTTTTGTATTTGAAATCCTTTCCTACACGTTTTTTCTCATTTCTTTTGTTTTCATTAAAGGGGCAGGACCCAATTTTGTCTATTATTTTTTCATCTCTATTGAATAGCATTCACCCAAAAGTTATGCGCCGAAATATCTCTTCGTAATGATATGTGAACTAAAAACGAATTTTTGTAATCCACATAGGGTTTTGTGTAAATTTATTTTTGGTCGAGCAAAATGGGCGCCATTTTCACTCTTACCATTCAACCTAAAATCCTTTAAATCTAAGTTTTGCACAAGGTGCATTTGACATATTTAACTATCTTCTGAAACCATTATGTTGCCCACTTCTGGTATTTCGGAAATTATATAATGCGGAAATTACATAATGATATAACCGGGATTTTGGGTTCGTGCTTTTGAATTTCCATTACTATTTTTTCCAGTCCTATGAGAATTGGGTTAGCAGCTTTTCAGTCATAGCCGGCAAATTCATAAGGCATTGGATTTTATTCGCGTTTGCTCTGTGTGTGTGTGTGGGGGGGGGGGGGGGGGGGTAGGCAAGTTTCCGGCTCGTAAACTTGTGTGGCGATGTGTTACCAATTTTACTCAAATTATACTCAATTTCATTATTTTGACAGCCATAATGAGGCCATGATTTAATTTTATGTTAATGCATGACATTAGTCAAATCTAATGTTGCTAAATATTAATTATGCAGCTGCTGTTATCTAGTGATTTTCAATTTTCCAGTGTGGTAACTTATTTCAAATTATATAATGTCATATTGCATTTGCCTTTATACATGTCATTTTGTCATATTAATTCTATTGTATTGTGTGTGTTGACTTGCAGATAGGTTATTTGTAAGGATGGTTAGAGATAATTCATTACCGACAAAAGAACAAGCTTATGTAATTCTATTATGTTGTGTTGATTTGCAGATAGATCATTTGCAGAGATGACCGGAGAAAGTTATTTTCTGGTATCTGTATTTTTGGGTTTTGGCCTTCCCGATAATTTATTAGGTAAAGGTAGCTGTGGAGGAAAACTTTTTCTCTGCCAATTTCAAAACTTCGGAAATACCCA
>JAMKCH010030325.1:0-62730 GCA_023653785.1 Ophioderma brevispina
CGAATAAGAGTAGGGTGAAAAACCCCTGACTCTCCCAATTTTCCCCCCCCCACCCACCCCCTCGTTCCGGCCACAGCCTGAAAGCGGGGCACGTTAGGAGCGTCCATTTCATGGATACACGCGGCCCGGAACAGCTTACTAGCTGAAAAATCTTGGACACCACCACACGGCCGATTCTACCAAGACTTTGTGGGATGCGCAAAGAAAGAATATCATCTATCAAATGTAATCTTTGCATTCTATATCAGTGTTTTAATCAAAACTGTTTCATCATAAGAGTATGCCGACTAAATTAGACTTAAGAGACACTGGCACAAAAAAGTGCGCCCTCAAATTTTTTTTTTTTTTAAATCGACTATTTTTGCATGTTGTAAAGCTTTTATATACAAAAGCCCCACCCGAAAATGATAAAGACCAAATCAGCTTCTTATGGTAAACGAACGATTTTGTAATTTAACGTCGCCGGCGACCGCTAAATTTCAGCAGACGACGAAAATGGCGTTTAACACAAGAAACACGAACGCCTTTTATGCAGGTTTCCCAGCTAGTGCACACTGTTTTGACCGGTCTAGAACATTTTGTTTTAACATCAGTGAGTACGAGTCAAAAAATATTAATGTAAATATACACATTTGTTGATTAAAGTTATGGAAAACTTAAAAGTTGGCTCAATTACCTGGAGTCTTTATCCTCATATCAAGTCCCTATTTTTTGGGGGGGTATGTGATTTGTATGTGTAAAATATATCTCTGTTCTTCCAATGGCCGAGACTATCACTTAGGCAAATTGAAGAAAGAATTTCATATTTGTGAAAATGTGCCAGTGCGCTTTAATGAGCTTGGTTGAAATAATTAATCATCACAATAACCTTCTTTGCTGGTAATCTTTGCACTTCTATATAATAATAAGAATCAAGGTTTATTTAATCTCAAATCGTGGCCTGTAGGCCAAATTGCTAGAGAATTTACCACTTAAAACTTGACAGAGACAATTGCAACTTAGAGGGGGCAGAGCAGGCTAAAACAGCCCATATTGCAACATTCAAACACATCGAATGGCGAAACACAGTGCAAGCTTTCATGGTCCTTGTCCATTTCAAATGAACCATGGAGAGGGTGAGAGTCGCATTCAGGATTTAATCAATATCTGGAATATAAAATTAAATCCCAAATTAAGTTCTCGAATATTAAATCCAGCAGTGGTTCCCTGAAGATTAGAAACGAGGGACCCCTTTGCCTCTAGAGGGGTAAGGCTTACTAAACCGCTATAGGACCAACCATTTCTCTATCTCAGTGTATTATTCCTTTGAAATGTTTCATCCGTAGACTATCCCCTACTAACTATATAGTCTGCACACATTTCCATCCCCCCCCCCCCCCCTCATTCCTGTCAGTAAATGCATTTTGTCGATGGTACGAATTAATGTGGAGGAAGTGTTGAGATAAAAAAAATATTATAAAAGCCGTATGCACAGCGAAATGCTCAACTTTGTTCAACAGAATAAGAATAAGTGCTTTAACCCATTATGAACTTTTGTGTATCGAATATGTAAAGGCATCATACAAGATCCAAGTGAATAGATTGTCGTAAAGTCTGAGACACGCTATCGATTCCTTTGTTTGGTGTCAATCAAAGAACGGATAAATTGTTATGAATGTCGAGGCTGGGTTAAGAGGAACATTAGGCCACGAAAATATTGTAGTTTGTTATGAGTGACCAAAACTCTAAAATACTTAAATGATTGGACCAAGCTGTCAAATATTATTTCTGTAACAAGACGAATAAATGTTAGATTTATTTAATATTCCTTAGTGACGTAAAATAACTTTGGTGAGTAATAATTAGTATCATTTTCTTATGTTGAATGCTTCAGAGTTTGTTCAAGTTAGGTGTTTGGAATTTATTCCGTGTGCATTTGCTTTGTAATATTGTCTTCGTGAGAAAAGGGACATTTTAATATGCTTAATCTTATCCGGTATCGTGATCGAATTTCTATTATATGAGGGCGGGGTAAAGTATATTTAAAACCCTTTCTCAGAACGAATGGCATCGTCGACACGCCCCAAAAATCTAAGTGAAAACTGACAGGACATAAAAAAATCCACTAAGTATCATTTTCTTATGTTGATATTTGCTTCAGAGTTGTTTCAAGTTTGGTGTTTGGCAATTTTTATTCAGTCCATTTGCCTTGTCATATTTTCTTCGTGAGAAAAGGGACATTTTTTAATTATGGCCTTAATCTTACCGGTATCGTGACATCGAATTTCTATTGTACTGATTGGGTAAAGCAAACAACCTCTCAGAACGTATGGAATCGTCGACACGCCCCAAAAAATTTTAATGAACTGACAGGAATAAAAAATCCTACTATAGACTGTACTTGATGAAACAATTTATATATCGATATAATTTCTACGAAGTAGGCTAGAGTTTTGTGTCAGAGGTAGTCTACCTCAGGTAGAGCCGAAATATACGGGTGTGCTTATCTTACGAGCAGATTCGATCTACTTTGGAAGATATATATCTAGATTTTAATGTAATTTCCTAATCTGAAATACCGTAGTTGATTTTTAAACAAAATTAATTTTATGTAGTGAGAAACACACTCGGAAAATACTGTACTCAGGAACAAAGTTGCTTTATTATGGTATTTTGATCGCTATCTCAAACATCTCCATCTCATTGGTGCGTTTAAATGGGAATCTAAAGACCAGTTGTTTCCTTGTTATCGTGCCGTCAATGATTAATTTGTTTGTAATAATGCAGATTGTTGGCCGTTTTTTTTCTCACAAAATTATTGACTATTAAAGTTTGGCATTTTATCTCAGTTAGGTCAAAATAAATGATTACGATTGCGCTATTTTTCATCTAATAAACTGCCCAACACCAAATTACAATTGTGTATTAGCATGGTATTAGGTACAAATTCTAGATAAATTGTGTTGTTCTACTCCTCTTGTCTTTAATGTATTTGGTAATATTACTTGTGTATCGATCGAATTTAAAGGTTGTCTATTCTACTGCACATAAAGTTGGATGCGCCAAAGCATACTGCAAACAAGGTAGCTATACCGGATGGATATATGCCTGCAATTACGAAAGTGGGTAAGAGGATTCCTCATGCCTTTTGATAAGATACTAACAGATTTTCTGCATGGAAAATTGTGTTGACCAACTTAAAGGGGCATTTCGTGATTCACAACCTCGTCCCTCCGACTTACCTAAAAAAGGTTGAGATTTGTATGTCATCTGAACCGCGATCGATGCAGTAACAGCGGTGTAAACTGTCCACAAAACTTCGCAGTTTCACCTGATGTTGTGACCCCGTGCTGTAGGGGTTTGTAGTACACTCAGTTTCCAAATAGAGGAGACATTCCTTCAGAAAATGCCAAAAACCGCATCAAAATCCGTTGTTTCTTTGTAGAGCTACGACTGCAGAAAATAAGCTTTTATTTTGGGTGATATTGTGACCCGTAATTGTTAAACATATTGTAAAAATGATTTGAAAATGTTCCGACCACTTCCGACTCTTAAGATTTGGTGGTATGAAAGTTCACTTTTTTGTGTACCTTGTAACAATACGCAATGTCTGAATATGTGCCCAAGAGTGCACAAAAAAATTTTATTTTGGAGTTAGAGATTGCAATGAAAACAATTCGGAGTTGGTAAGGGAAGTAGAAAATAGTGTATAGCTGCCTTATGAAATAATTCAAATGGTTATTGTCCTGGACGCGTTATTTTTTAGCATAACGTTAACAACCCCACGAAATAACCTCGTAGTCACCGGCAACGTTCATGGTTGATCGATATCGATTGTTATCATATAGTTGTAGTAAGAACTTCCTTCACAAGATCGGAGTAGAACCTTCACCAAACTGCGATTGTGGAGAGCCACAAACCATTAGCCACATCATAGATGACTGTGAGGTCTACAAGTCCCCAAGAGGAATTCCAGGCCTGATCAACCTGGATGATGAAACTATCAGCTGGTTAAAGACGGATCTTCCACTGTGATTTTGGACTTGCACGAACGAACGAACGAACGAACGAGTAAGCAGTAGTGTATAATGAGCTTTATTCCGTAAAACTATTGATTCAAGTATGCCTTTCTGCCAGATCGGTTTACATAGCATTGTGTATTAGATTAAGACTGTGGATAGAAAGGTTGCAGGTTCAAAAAAAAAAAAAAAAAAAAAAAAACCGCATCAAAATCCGTTGTTTCTTTGTAGAGCTACGACTGCAGAAAATAAGCTTTTATTTTGGGTGATATTGTGACCCGTAATTGTTAAACATATTGTAAAAATGATTGAAAATGTTCGACCACTTCCGACTCATTAAGATTTGGTGGTATAGGGAAAGTCACGTTTTGTGTAATTTCTAACACTACGCAATGTCTGAATATGTGCCAAAGAGTGCCCCTTCATGTATAATTTCTGCTCAAAACCCAACAAATTGTAGTAGGTTTAACTTCCGGTTTAATAATTAAGAAGCCCGTTAAAGAATTAAGAATTGGTTATGAAATTTAGGTACCTTGTAACAAAATGTAAGTTGAATTGTGCAACGTGTGCCCTTTTGTAATTTTAGCTCAAAAACACATCAACTTGTAGTAGCTTTAATTTTGCGGTTAGGGTTAAATTTTGTTGTCACGGTTGTTGTGGCTCTTGTAGCCGACGCGTGCGTTGGTATCCTGAGTGACGGTAATATGAGATTCTGCCATGGCCCGAAATCTTGCTCCAGGAGCTTATTTTCACTTCGACTCATAGTGGCCTCATCTGATTAATGTGACCCAGAAATCCCTTTAGCGCTTAAATATCTTATGATTAATGTGTGTTGCGTTTTATTTGTTAAAGTATTATTTGAGTATTTAATTACAAGAGAACGACTTTCTGTCGGCCTGGAGTACGTGGCGTGAATGCGTTTGTATAATCGATTCGGCGTGTAATCGAAAGGGTCGTTTCGGATCAATTCCCACTTCTGGACACAAATTTTAAATGTATTATCGATTTTTATTTTGGAGTTAGAGATTGCAATGAAAACAATTCGGAGTTGGCTAGGGAAGTAGAAAATAGTTATAGTTGCCTTATGAATAATTCAAAAAAATGGTTATTGTCCTGGCCGCGTTGAATACACAGGGGTGCAAAAAAGTGCGGGAGCTGGAAGCGCCCGTCACATGAAATGATAGCTCAAAAATTGCGGAAAATGAGACAAAGAGTACAAAAAATAAAAGGAAAAAAAATTAAGAAAAAGGAAAGAGGGGAAAAACTGGAAGGAAAAAGGGACAAAAAAGATGGAGAAAAAAATAAATGGGCAACAAAGAGTTTTCTTGATAGCTATTTTGGCAGCGTGAGAGGAAGGAAAACTAGGAAATGTTATGAATAGAAAACCTAGGGGAAATTTGAGGAAAAAGAAAAACTTAGGAGAAATGTGAGTATAAGCAACCTTGGGGAAATGAGGAAAAAGGAAAAAGGAATCCAGGAAAATGTGAGGAAAGAAGATTAAAGGAAAGTGAGGGAAATGAAAACTCGGGGAAATGGGGAAAAAGTTTAGAAGTATGAAAACTGGATAAATGCAATGATGAAAAAAAAATAGCAAAAATGTGAGGAAAAGAAACACATAGAAAATGAAAGGAAAAGCACCAGGGGGAAGGGTAGGAAAAAGAAATCAAGGGAAATGTGGGGAAAATAAAATCCAGGGATATTATAGAAAAAACATAGGATCTATTAATGTGAGGGAAAATAAATCAGGCGAAATGTGAGAAAAAGAAAATGAGGAAGGAAAAATGTGAGAAAAAAGAAACAAGAAAAATATGAGGAATAGAGAAATGAAAAGTGGTTTAAAGATGTAAAAAACCGAGTTTGAGGATATTTATTAAAACAGAAATGATTGCATGATATAGGTTGACAAAGTTTTGAAGGCTTATAAACGTGCTCAGTAGTTCAGTCCAGGTGAGGAAAAAAAAGAAAATACGGGAAAATAAAGAAAAGAGGAATAGAGGAACTCGAGATTAGAAACCTAGCAAAAGAAATGTGAAGTATTTAAAGTGGATTGTGAACACTGAATTGCTATGGAAGCCACAAGTTAGAAACACCACTCATTTTTCATTGGAAAGATTTAACCGAATGTTTTAACAGAGGATTTTGAAAGAAATTAAAGGGAACCAAAAGGTAAACATAACTTTAAAGCGAAAACACTTAGGACAACGGTTAGCAGGCACTTCACTTAGATCAACAAAATTCTTTTTGCACAAGAAAGGAAAAAGAGGAACCAGGAAATGTTCACACTCTATAATGTTCGTTTTTGAGCTCCCCTCCTTTTGAGCAAATATAAGTAGGCCTGCTAACTTTGATATGATTAACTGAGTTCACCATCAGTGATCGAGTCAACAAGCTTCACAGCACAGGGGTGAGGACATTCACGGATTGAGGTCAACCAGTTGTGGATGGTCCATCATTTTGGGGATCAAGGACCGGTGGTAGAGGCCAAATCTTCAAAAAAGGTCATCCTGAAGGTTCTGAATAGCTTCAAAATCAAATAGCTTCCGGGAATTCGGCCTGGACACCTGCTGGAGCTCTGCCCTTCCATTCCTTTCCGGGGCCAACCCGGGCTCTAGAATGAGACCTGCACTTCACCTGCTTAATGTTATGTGTCGTTTTAAATAGGAAATTACCCTTTGTGGCCCTCCCACTCAGGAAATTCTGCACATCCTAGGTCAGAAAACAACCCTTAATACCATACTCTTGGTTTTTTACATTTCACATGCGGTTATGTCCATTTTAAGGAAGGGGGAAGAAGGAATAGGAGATGATCGGTCACATTGAGAAATCGATAGGTACAAAATTTGCTCTGAGGAAAACTTTACTTTTTGCACCACTGCGAAATAACCTCCCGTAGTCACCGGCAACGTTCATGGTTGATCGATATCGATTGGTCTCATATAGTCTGTAGTAAGCAGTAGTGTATAATGAGCTTTATTCGAAAAAAATCAGTATATTATGTGGTATTACTGGGGTTGGTTATCCTAAAAAAATATCGCGGTCCTGGACCATGATTTGGGCAAGAATCTCACACGTGCTGACTGATGGCCTTGGCTGGCAGCTCTCCTGTTGGGAGGGTGATTATCGCATTTTCTTAAGCCGGTAAATGGATAGATGTTGGGATTTAATAACAAAAGCGGCACGTGTGATTAGAGTCTTTGAAGCTAGTGTGGTGGTCCTCTATCTTCTATGTCCAGGGCCTTATAGTAATCGTGTGTACCAACAGCAGCCAGCAAACTCCGCTGTGCATGGATTACACCTAACATCAGGTCACGCACTGCTGCAATTTCAAAACAGGGAAATTTACTTCGCATTTCCCAAGAACTCGATGACCGTGGTAGATTTTTTTGTCTAAAATGGTCCCCCGTTTTATCCACCATACCACCCCCCGAAACGTCAACAGAAAAACTTCTAACCCGTCCCATATTTTTGGTTTTAAAACCATATAAGTAAACCCGATATCAACATTTCCACAAACGCCTACTAAAGTCTGTTGAAGAGACTCTTATTTGAACAGATGACACTCATAACAATATCTCAGCGGGATGTTGTCGGCTGCTGTATGTTGTTTTGTGCCGAAATACCCGGTGCCGAATTTACCTACTTCGGCAATGCCGAGTACCGGGGCATTCGGCAGAGGAGCCGGGAAGTGAACATTCAAAACGTCTGTTGATGTGTAGAGCACGTGTTTTACGCATTTTTCTCGTGATTTTATGACAATTCTAAACAACTGAAACTCAATAAAAAAATCAGGCTTTTGCAGTTAGGAACAAGCATGTATGGGATAGTAGACGTAAATGACGATCTTGTTACGCCAAAAGCACCACATAGACCCCAACAGCAAGGCTGGTAGCCGAATTCGGAAAGAAGTATACGTTTATAGCATTGATATACACATATGGCTCCCATTGCAAAGGTCCCCTTTATTGAGGGAGGGCTATTAGGCTACTGGGTTCGGTTTAGGGTTGGGTTTGAGCCTATAGGACCCTAGGGTTAGATTAGGGTTAGGAAATTAGGTTTGGGTTTGGTTATTGGGGTCCGGTGAGTACAACGTGGAATTAGACTTGATTTTCTACTTGACAAATCGGGGTTATGTGATTTTATTTTTTTTCTGATGGGGGGGGGGGGTCATGCTAAATTTATTATTCAGTAAACCAAGCACCTATCTCAATATCGCAGTAATTCATATGATGTACCTAATTGTGTGTGGGGATGGGTGTATGGGTTCTATGCAATAGGGCTCTATGTATGCTAACTTTACATTGGGGTGTATGCAATTTTCCAAACACATCTATCTTTCAATTCGCCGGCGCCCTCCCTTGTAATGAATGGCCCTAAAATTATTAGTTTAAAGCTTACCTTAGCCTGTCGAACTAGCTTGAGTCAACTGAACACCTATTTCGTGTCATCCGTGTGTCCGTACAGCCATTGACAAAAGAACTTAGTTAACATCCACAACAACCGCACGCTGTAATTAAGGATCCCTCTGTGCCGAACTACTAACTAACTGGGATAACCCATTGTTTCGGCAGTAACCCTGCCGTTCGGCAGGGAACTGACGTAGCCCGCATTTGCGGCCTAATAATTGCCGAAACCCCGGGCGTTCGCAGATTATCCCTGCCGTACTGCAGGTCATCTGGCCGAAAGACCGGGCGTTTCGGCATAACCCAGTGTTTCGGCGCAGCAGATGTGTACCAAACCTTATGGGCAAATTCGTCCTTATCTGTAAGAAATTACAGAAGCACAGTCTGTTGGACCGTGGGACACAACTTTTTGCCTCATACACAAACCCGCAGATCGGGATCAACTCAAATTTGTGAATAAGCTTTTCTCAAGATATCTAGTGACCATGAATAAACATGTGGAATATGCTAGAATCGCGACATGCACCTTTAAGTTTTTTAACTGCATAAACTTAAGAAGCTGGGAAAGAGTTTGTCGCATGTCGTTTATCTAAGATTATTCCTTATGGTGTTTTATAATCGATTCGTTATTTTTTGTTTAATTCCCAATTTGGTGTTCAGAATCATACCAATATTAACACCAACAAGTTATACACTGCCAAAACAGTGATTAAAAATTAAACACCTTTCTAAACACTATTTTTGCACCACGTTTCTAAACATTTTGAAATATCTTTTTTTAATACTCAACACCCTATATCAAAACATGGTTTAAAATCACACATGTTTAGGCATTTTACATTAGGTTTTTAGAGATTTTGACATGAAAGGGGCAAGCAGCGATTTTCTGAATCCGAAACATCGAAAAAATCAATCAAAATTCATATTTTTGATATTTTTTATTGCTGATGTGCCTAACGTAACATGCAATTGGTAGGCTTGAAATCCGTGTTATTAAAGGCAAGGCAGTAACCTTTTACCTGATTATTAATTTGATACGTGCGTATCAACATTCCTACTTGAGATCAAAAAAGCCTTTTCTCTGTAATATCCGATATTTTTTAAGCAGGAGATTGTGCGCCATGACCTGTACAGTTTTGCCTCAAGCACAAGCAAAGATTATTTATTTTGTTTATTCTGTACAGGGTAACCACACAGCTGTTAGTGTAAGATTTTGAACGCCCCATCGGTGTATATCTATTTACGACGGAGACTGTCTGAAAAAAATTGCCTCTTCAAATACTTCATTTTTTTCACTATTTGGTGTGTTTTTGTCAACATTAAAGCAGTTAAATGGATTATACACACTTGTCCCTTATTTATAAGTTAAAAAAATGCTTTTCTTTCTACATTTATTCCGATTTTCTCGCATTATCGCTGCTATTGCACCAGGTTTCTAAACCCTTTTTTTTGCGTGTAGAGTTTTACACTTGTGCTGTAAATCATGAGACCAGCCTTTGTTTTGTTTTGCCCCATGGCCGTGTCAATAGTGAAAGAAACTTAAACATAATGGGTAGTAAATGCTACATACTTATTTGGCAATTTTATATCGCATAACATTCAGAGATGGAGCGAGTCGGACTCGGACTCGGACTCAATTGGCGAGTCCGAGTCCGGACTTGGGACTCGATCGACTCATGCTTAGTGGACTCGGACTCTTACTCGGGACTCCATGCCCTATGGACTCGGACTCAGGCCCCATGGACTCGGACTCAGACCTGCTGTACTCGGACTGGACCAAAAAACCCTGTGGACTCGGACTCAAAGATGAGTCCGGGTGAGTCCGGTAAGAAAATTTAAACTTATAATCGAAAAAATAATTGAAAATGTGTGAGCTAGCCTGCATGAAATGTTACTTCACAAACCTCTACAGCACAAACATGCTTTTATTTTTTAATTATTGCACAAACATGTTTTTTTATAATCAATTTCACAGTTATTTCGAAAGTAATTTTTTGTTTCATATTCAGAAGTATTTTCTTTTTCACTTTTATCTTCTTCAGTCTTCAGATTAGCTGTTGTGATTATTTATATTTTCTAAGCTGAAGGGTTAAAATTTAAAAATACATTTTGGCTAATTTACATCCACATAAGGAATGTATGATTTCTCATTGTCGTTGTCATCATCATCATCGTCATCATCATTGTTGTCATCATCATCAGTGTTGTCATCATCATCAGTGTTGTCATCATCCCTAACTCCCTAGCAGTTTTCATTCAAAGTACAGCTTAAAATCCTTCAGTGTAAAGTCTAGCCAGCCTCACAAACTTCACACAGCCACATGTAGTTGCATAACAGAGGGTGAACCTGAATAACTGTCAGACCTAAACACAGCTCAATTATTTGCCATGGGTGGCCTACTACACCCCACACAACCTTAAATATATGTATGAACTAACTAGAGCTATCTAGATTCGTACATAATATTCATTTGTATGTGAAAATATACTCACGTAATTGCCCAATTATGGGACGCACGTTATATAAGCCGCACATAGGTTAACATGAAACTAGAATTCTGTAGATACTTGAATTTTCAAAAAAGGCCTGAAATTGAAGAGATTCTGATGTCTATATTTAAATTTAAATGTTTTTGAAATAAAATAGATTTCGTGAAATTTAGAAATGTCTCTTTCTCATGATTTTAAAATATAATTACAGTATTTTGGGGGAAAATAGTTTTAATGTGTGACTGAATACATCATACTCATAGTCAATCACGTCAGGTACATTTTAACTAGTGATCAACTAACATGACCATAAATAAATGTTATTTGAAAAAAGTAACTACAGTCTGATTATTTTGTTGGACAGGCACGAACACAAGCACGCATGGTCTGCATGAGCCAGGAGGAATGTTGTGCACCTCGTTTTAGATGCGTAATTGGTCAAGTAATCATATCTGTGGCTTGTTGAATGTTACATGAGGTGTGCATAACTCCTGTCCAAGTCATTCAATCCCACTACTGTGTTTAAAATTAGTCCTATTTAGGTGTCTGAATTAGTTCAAGCCCAGACTCAGCCCACATTCGTTGGACTCACTGGACTCGGATCGGACTCGGACCTGCCGCGACTCGGACTTTTCAGACTCGGACTCGGTCCATGGACTCAGGACTCAGACCGGCCGGCTCGGACTCCGGCCCGAGGACTCAGCACTCGGACTCGGAATCAAACGCTGATGGACTGATCGGCTTCGGAATATAGTCCGGAACTCGCTCCACACACTATCACCTTTCATCTGTTTACCAATCGGAAGGTCTCAAGTTCCAATCCGCGATGGTCAGAATTGTTTTTTTCTTTCTCATTGGCTGTATTTATCTTAGTAGTGTAAACGTTTAAAATAATGTTATTGTATAAGAATGGATATTCATACGTAGTGGTAGATAATCTAGAAAGTTATTTTTTGACTCAGCACTACAAATATTTCGCCCTCACCTGGAACGTTTTCGCTAGTCCGACTATTATAGTCCCGTGTCTCTACCTCGTGCAGTGACGTCAGCGCGAGATTGTTGATCGCAAGAGTAAATCGCATTCGCGTTGACTCTTGAAGCGACAACGCTTTCCTTTTACTGCGGTACAAAGACGGCATTTTTGACAAGGGCGTAAGTATGGCACTCTCCAGGTATCAAATCATGGCGAGTTTTCCCGCCGCGCATGTCGAGTTTCACGCGCTGGGTATCGAGTTTTCCTCGCATATGTCGAGTGTGCAGCATTATATGTCGAGTTTACAGCGCTAATGTCCAGTTTGCCCCTATACATCGAGTTTTGCTTCTCTATATGTGAGTTTGACATAAATTATGTCCCGTTCCAAAATCTGGACGTGATTTTTCTCAACATGAGGAAAAACCGCACATGATTTTTTGGGGTATGTGTCAAAAAAAAATCATGTCGAGTTTGCCAATGTGAAAAAAAAAAAAATCATGTCGAGTTTGCTTCATGTTGAGAAAAAATCATTGTCGAGTTTGCACATGTTGAGAAAAAAATCAAGGTCCAGGTTGACATGTGAAAAAAATCATGTGCCAGTTTTTTAAAAATCGGCAGGATTTATTCTGTGACATGGTTTATTGGACATGATGTATGAAATTCGGCACCTAGAGTTCAAACTGGATAGGCAGCGCTGTCAAACCTCGACATATGCGGGGTAAACGCGATATACAGCGCATTGAACTCGCCAGGATTGATACGGGAGCGTTGCCATACTAAAGTGTTATGACATCACTAACACAGAGGTAGAGATTATGGACTTACGGCGGTCGAAAAGTGTGGGTCTGTGTCAAAGAACGCGAAAGATATTATCTAAATTGGTCCTGCGCGAGAGATTAACGTTGATCAGTCCGTTCATAGAGAAATGGTGTAATTGAAACCAAATATCTCCGGAAAACGAGGGAGTTTTATGGCAAGTTTGGCATCAGAGGGTCCGTTCTATGTTTTGTTTTAAATATGTATCGTAATTGGGTCTGAACCTATAGAAACCTAGCGAGAAAATTGATACGGTTTTGTCGGTTACTTCGGTACTCGCACACACGGAAAAGTTAACACGCCAAATCTCTAACGGGCGAATCCATTTTTCCCACAATGCAGTTCGGTATTATCAGTCTGAGAAATTCAAACACTGCCGTTTCAATTTATTTTTTCCAATTGTAGAAACAGGAATTAGTACTTACCGGACCGCCGTAATATGGACTATAGCGTAATCATGCAGATGGTGGTGCTCGTGATGGTATTCCGGTCCCACTGATAGTATCCTCTCTATGACGTCATACTAGAAAAAATAACTTCTACATTTGTTATTAGTACTACTTTTCCGTAATTGTTATTACTCTTCTGAAATGCTATGTATTGCTGTCAACTATTCTTTGAAATTGGAATAATCCTTATTTTTATTATAATATTTATGCACTCCTCTTTACAAATAATTTAAATTATAGGTTTTCCCCGTTAAGTTTAAAACATGTTGTATTATATCTCATATCTCGCTAAGTTGTTTTTCGTCCCAAGAAAAAACCGGAATGTGCTTTGTTTAAATCAATTTCGTTCTAAATAACAGTGGTCCTGAGTGGAAGAGAGCCTTATAAAAGAAGGAGCAAGAATGTACACAGTGGCAAATAGGGAAAAATGTATTGCAAGAACAAATTGTGTGGTTGTATAGGTTGTCCGTTTAATTTAAAACGGATTTGTTGTTTTAATATTTCATGTGTGGTTAAGTTACATTTCGTCTATAAAAAATTGGTAAATGTGTGTTTGTAAACTTAATTTAGTCTTTGGTTCAATATATTCATAGTTGATCAATGCTATTTCATACAATGCTCCATTTTATTTTTAGTACTAAATCCGTCTAATCATGTGATTAGCAACATAAGTCTAATTTATTCGTCTTTGACCAAATATTTCATATTTGTTTTATTTAATTTCGTCTTGAATCATGAATGCATGTGTTATAGAAATATGACTATACTTTTATGTTATTTCCTCGTTTTCCTCACCCTTTCTTGTCATCACTTGCATTTTAGTATTTTCTCTTGTTTATGACTTTCTTACTTATTTTTTCTTTTTTAAAATTCTGATCACGAAATTGACATGAAATAAGTAAATGAGAGGACTTTGGACAAAGTTTTCAATTACTTTTGGGGGCTGTTCCAATGGTTAAATCATGCACAAAAATCTAAAACTTGACAGCAAAATTCTTTCCAAACTGCGTCTGTTTGATATATTGTGATTGCTTAAAAGCCATGTTTGCTCCAAATGATGTTAGACTTCATCAATACCTTCAATAATGTTGTGGTCTGGCACTATGCAACACGGAAGATAGGTCTACAAGGCATTGTGTAATACTGTGGGACGAATTGCTTGTAAAAGTATTAAAAATAATGAATAAAGACGAATTGTATTTGTGCACAGTGCGTCGACTAAACAGGTGAGACGAATTCTGTGTTCCAAGGGAATGACCAATATATGAAATGCAGTGTTCATACTATGAAATACAATGTTTATTGAAGAAAAATTATTCACGAGATGCACACTCCAATTTGTGTCATGCTTAACTTTATTGTTTTGTATAGTGTCTGAACGCACCGCCGGGAGGCGTGTGGCCACTGTTACAAAAGGTATGTTCAAATAAATAAATAAATAAATATGGAACGCTACAAAAGTTGTATCTCCTTGGGATTTGCCGCGTCGCACACCTAATTCAAGATGAACGCCATTGAATTCAAAGCCGCAGTCGTAGACTGAGTCCCGTGGTCCTCGTTCCGGCTCATTTTATTACCTACAATTCTTTACGGCCTATAGGGGGCCTGCGTATATGGTGAATGACGAAGGATTCAGTCAACCGGTCAGCTCAAATTTGAGGAATTTGTTTTATCTTGTCATATTGCTTAAGGTATTAATTACGATTTTCTGACAGTATAGACCCTATTAAAAACGGTCGCGTTTAGCTCATGTGGGCGTATATCGCAAGAATTCACAGTAGTTTTTGTTTTTAAAAGCAAACTTGTGTATCTAACGTTGGGTTGAAACAAACTTAGCAAACAATGGGTATTAATAGAATAAATGAAATTGGAATCCTTAACAGAGCCTCATTTGGCTACATGGAGAATCAATGGGTTTAGGGAATAGCTGAATTCCGGCCTAGATGGCCTAACTACTTCTTTAAACGGGTTTATAAAACGGTTTTTAATTCGTGTAAAGGTTTATTTTCAAATCAATTAAACTGTTATTAAAGACTTGTACAAGATTGAAATTTCAAAAATAAAATTTTGGTCCTTATGAGCAGACTTTAAGACTTAAATAAATACAAGAAATTAAGATAAGTACATACAACAAGACCCTTGCTCATTTTACCTGCTGTTTCCTTTTCTACTAACAGTTGATTCATGCACTTCGGAGACTCTGCTTGCTGTACGTACGGTAAGGGTTTTGCTTTGTTTGTTCCCATTCCATCATTAAGTTTAGGTCCAATTGAACACATGGCCCGTTTTTTTAAAAAAGATATTTAACAATCATTTAACTAATAATCTTTTATCTTTAAATTAAATTGAGGTGGATAATTAACTGTTAATTAAAAATTATGAAAAAAAGGTGATTTTTCCCAGAAGTAATATATATAGTTCAGAACGTGATTTCTTTGAGTGTAATGTGACAATGAGTGGGTTTACCCTCTACCTTACTAGCTCAGAGGTAAAACAGTTTTTAAACACTTTTAGGAATATTAGCCAATTGAGTTTAAACATCACTTGACCCAATTTCCTATAAAGCTCACAACTTCATTGACTTTTCCGAAACACTCTGTTCATGCATTTCCCGCCCAAAGTTTGCAGAATAATATAGGTAAATTATGTAATACAAATAATATACATTTAAAAAAACAAAAAAACCGAAAAAGAAGAAAAATATTGTTTAAAAATAAAGAAAACTTGAAGAATGGACCAAATCCTACTCACTGTCGAACGTGATTTCCCCCTTGCATTTCCTGTCCCAAATTGCTATTGTTTTAGTTAAGATTCGCCTTTATGTAAATCTTACTGGAATAAATTCTTAAATTTCAACATTGTTCTTGTTGAAAAAAAGTAGACCCTTATGGTTGCCATGTTTTTCTACAATAACAGTCAAGCCATTCAGCAGGATTTGCATAGCTGGAGAATTCAATTTTTGATTGTATATTCAATTATTTCTTAATAATTTTAATACTCGCTCTCTCTATTTGTAAATAATCATAAAAAATTAAAAAACCATATAAGATAAAACATGCTAGGATCACAAAAAATATAAGCAAATTAAAAAATTTTAGGGGGAAATTTTGAATTATTCATTAGGCCTCTAATGAGCTCTTATTATTAGAAGATTCATATTCTACCTTTTAGTCTAGAGGATTATCTTTAATTTGCATAAAATTAATATTCATATCCGTTGACGGAATAAGCGCAAATCAAGAAAGTTTTTCATCTAGGAGGAATCTTTTCACCTATTAGCTCATACTTTCAGCATATTGTTCGCAAGGACGGAATCCTGATTTAAACCTACGTCCAACGACCATGCCTAATCTAAAGTTAGACCTCCCCTTATTTAAGTCAAAAATCCGTCAATTCCGTGACTCAAATCTTTGGCAAGTAAGGTTTGATGGTTTATTTGACTCAAAGACTTTTAGAAGGTTTTTTAGCCCACTTGTCCCTCTGGAAAATGGTCGCAAATTTCACAGGGGGGGGGGGTAAAGTTTCTACAAGTGTAAATTTTAATAATGTCCAACTACCGTTTCTTATAGCTCACATTTGTTCGTCGGTAACAAGGAGTAAAAAAAGTCTATGGTGACCTGTCTGTAAAATGTCATCGTTATGGGATATACGCAAAATAGGCTAAAGGTTCCAATGTTTTATTTCGCAAGATACTTTGAGAATACCAGTCCCGTAAAGAGGATGGCTTCTCAGTTTTCAAACACATCATATTTTGGCATATACATATCCTTGTCCACACACATCACTTAGTAGCAAACGCACTCCGATGTCCTTTAAAAGAAATCACACCTCTTATTTAACAATTCCGGATCCGGATCTTTTCTCATACTACTCAAAAACGAAAAATTCGATTCATATCATACTTTGAATTAACCATTTTAATGTGACTATATTTAGTTCTAGTTGAAATGTTTGTTATGAATACAAGGCAAGATTACCTTTTCCAAATCTCGTGTTTGTTATTTTAACTTTCAGCTTGCAAAGCTAGCTGTGGTAGTAATGGCGTCGTGGATCAAGCACTCTTCTCATTAATTGTAATGTGGGTTATGCCTCTATTGACTGTAGTGGTGAGTTTCAAAATTTATCCTCGTTTATGCCTCTTATTGCCTGTAGTGGTGAAGTTCAAAATGTATCCTCATAATCATTGGCGTGCGACGGGGGGATGGGGGCCACTTTTCCCCAGTTTCGTTTGCCAGTCGGGAAAGATCCATTCACGAGGAATCACGTTATATTAAATGAGACACTGGCCATTTGAAAATAGTGCGCCCCTCAAGATTTTTCAAATCGATATTTTTGCATGGTTTGGTAAAGCCTTTTATATACAAAGCCCTCACCAGAAATTATTAAGACCATCAGTTCCTTGGTTGTAAACAGAATATTTAAATACATTAACGTCGCCGGCGACGTTTAATTGCAGACGACGAAAATGGCGTTTAACCAAGAAACCGCACGCGTATGCAGGTTCCCACGATGGTGCACATGTTTGACCGGTCTCAACCTTTGGGTGTTTACTATCATTGAGACGGTCAACAAATATTCATGTAAATACACATTTGTGATTAAAGTTATGAAAAACTAAAAGTTGGCCTACAAATTACCGGTAGTCTTTATCATATATCAATGTCCCTATATGTTTGGGTATGTTATTTTATGTTGTAAAATATATCATGTCTTCCAAGGGCCTAGACTATCATTTGAGAGCAAAATTGAAGAAATTTCATATTTTGTGAAAATGTGCCAGCTTGCCCGCTTTAAAAGCCCTAAACAAAACAAACAACACAACAAAACCAAAAAAAAATCACCAGAAACACCGACAAAAAACAACAAAAAAAATAAACCCCACCACCAACCCACCAACACACAAACCCCCCCCACCCCACAACCCCCACCCCAACAAACCCAAACCCACCACCCCCCCCCCCCCACCACTACCAAAACCTTTAGGTCGCACTTGTTTAAACATGTTTAAATGTTTATATACCTTCCATGTGGGAAATTATCTTGAGCCCCATTCCAAAGATCCTGCGCACTTTACCACTCATATTTGCCGCCGCTTCTCCGGCCTGTACCACCTTAACGGAATATGTCAAGATTTTGTCAAGTCAGTTTGACTTACATTCATAAAAATATGTACATACATCCACGAATTCCCGAAAAAATAAGATCAATTGAGGTAAAATTAACAAATAGAGGCATTTTAATTTTGTTTTTGACATACGAAAGAAAACGGGAGGATTTTTCGCTACGGCTTACTTGATCAAAAGCGCCAATTTTGCTCTCTCGTGACGTCAAAGTGATGACCAAAACATCGTGTGACTCGAATTGTTATTGCTGACACTGTAATAATGATGGATTAATGAAAGTAATAATAAAATAGAAAAAATAAGTTACAGAATGCATATTTTGTTTCATTTCGTTGTGTTTTAATTATTATTAAGTGGCAACACTGCGATATGATGGTTACAACGACGTATATTAGGATGGTCATCACTTTGACGGCACCATTTGCCTGCGATGTGGATGTCGGAATCGTTTTCCGAGTAAGCTATTGGGCCGGAAGAATTAAAAGGGCACAATACTCAACAATGTGGACAATTTCAACTTATTTTGATATATGTAATCTACGTTACTTAGCTTTCCATCCTACCAATTTTTCCAACTATTCAGAATCATGACATATTTCCTTTAAAATCTTTCGACTATTCTGTCGTAAAGGTGTCTAAAGAGGTGTATTTTTCGTGATGCCACCCCCTGTTAAGGGGGGTTATTATTTTTACCTTGGGTTAATGATAAAGAAACAAAACATTATTTCGATAAATTGTTATTTAGTATGTTTTTAAACCCTTTTCTACAGTCAAGGTAATGGAAGCCTAGCCCACCCAAAAAGAACAAGAAGTTACAATTGTAATTTAAACGTTGAAAGAAAAGAGAGAGACAATTTAATTCATGTCGGTTGAGAATGCCGATCCTCTAACGCACCGGTCTGTAAACAAATACATTCGATAAGCATCAAGTGCTTAATTTATCCCGATTCTCGAGTAACAAGAAAATCCAGTTTTTACATATTCATACACGACAGAAAACCCACCTTTATGATCTTGATACATCTAATATTTTATAACGTACGAAAACATGAAAAATATAAATTTATTTACTGCAAGGAAAATCAATCATTCCTCTCTAATGTAAACGATTTATAAATTTCGCTCTCAAAGGTAAACCATTGTAACTCACTCCCAGTTAGTGATTTTTACTTTAAAAGATCAAATCTACTACTTCAAAAGAGTGAAATACGGCCCCTTTCCACTCGTTGGAGGAGTTAATGAAGGCCCCCTATAACCCCTTTTAAAGTACAACCACTCATTGTTGAGTGGTTTTCAAGCGTTTCACTCTTTTGGGGATGAACCTTCACTTCATTTACATTTAGAGACTATATGCAACAACTCCTCCACACTCATCGCCAAGGACGTCGCTAGACATTGCAATTTTTTTGAGGGGGGCAGGATGAAATTTGGAGCGGATAAATGGTTTATATTTTATAGAGTGACATTACTTTTCTTAATTATTGGCTCAACTATATTTCTGTGATTTTACTTTTATTTTTTTTTTGGGGGGGGCCTCACTACTGCCCTGCATTACACTATCAATACATTTTTCTAACCTCTCATTCTTATTGGTCCATTTATACTAGTAGTAAATCTAGTAGACTGCGAGTGCATTAAGGCCAAAATAAAGATCATTTGCCGTAACCCCCCCCCCACCCCGAAAACTCTGCTCTGCACGACCGCATTTTTTTTAATGCAACTAGCACAAAATAAAAAATCAGCAGACCGACCCAAGAATTTCATTCCACAATTTTTCAAAAAGCCCTTTTAACCAACACAAAAATGAAAAAAACATCAAAACAGGACAACAAAACAACCAACAGTCACATAAAAGAATCTTTGCTATTCATTTAATTGAGTAAGCATCGTTGATTTTTAGTAAAACATTGGAAGATTCATGTAAAAACAACAACAAATCATAATAATAATAATAAAACCCCGACCGACCCACTGGTTCTCCTCCCGTTACTGCAAATAAACATATTTTTAATTTACTCCTAATTTGTTACATAAATCTTGTCTCAGTTCTTTTATTAGAAAAGTGTGAAGACAAAGATGCATTATGCGGCAGCGGCTGGTACAGCGACTGGGTTGATCGATCTTACTTAAATGTGAAGGAAGCTGCCCCAGATGTGCGGATTATGCAGCTGCTCCAGGTAATTCTACATGTAGTTTCACTGTAGGTCTATATTATTATAGTCTGTATTTTTTATTCTGTCAGTAAACTCATCTTGTCGATGGGGGGGGGGACGCAACGGTAATCTGGAGAGGATGTGTTGAGATAAAAACTAAAAAGACGTATTAACACTGAAAATGCTCAACTTTGTTCAGCAGAATAAATGGTTTAAAAAACCCAATTTACATGAACCCCTTTAGTATCGAATATGTAAGCTTCATAGCTTGATTCAATTGAATATATTGTCTACAGTCTGAGACCCGCTATCGATTCCTTTGTTTGGAGGCAATCAAAGAACGGATAAAAGGTAGTAAGTGGTTCATGAACATCGCGGGGCCGGGTGAACCTCTAATCTGAGGAGGATTAGGCACCTAAATAATTGTAGTTTTGTTTATGAGTGACCACAACTTTTAGTACTTAGATATATGATTGGACAAAGACGTCAACATTATTTCTGGAACAAGACAATAAATGTAATCCAGCAAACGTAGGCCTAAATAAACGTATAGATTTTCTAATTCCTTAGTGACTAAATACTGAATGAAGGAAAATGCATGCAAGCCGTTGTTGATATAGAAAAATCATACTGGAACAACGAACAACATAATGTAGTATTGAATTCCCTGATGTGGTTGAAATGGTAGATGATTCTGATAGTGGAGATTCTCCCTCTTCCAGCAATGACAAAAAATTCACATGGCGAGTAATAATTACTTATTTGGATCATTTCTTTTCTTTGTTGAATGCTTCAGTTTGATGTTTTGGGATTTTATTCATTGCATTTGCCTTGTATTATTTTCTTTGTGAGAAAAGGCACATTTTTAATTATGGCCTTATCTGATTCCGCAGTCGTCACCTTAGAATTTCTATGCATTAGTGGGTAAGCATCACCCTCTCAAACCGAATGGAATCGTCCGACACGATAGGCCCCAAATAAAACTTTTATGAACTGACATGAAATAAAAAACCTACTATACAGTTGTATTAGCTAAATGGGTTGGTAGTGCTAGAAAAGATTTTTGCCTGAAAATTGCAAAACAGAAAACCAATTTATTGTGTTACCATACTTTCTAAATTCTCAACAGAATAATGTGTCAAAAGTCTAGAAAAATCAACGATGGGGACCTGTAAAAAATGGAAAGTTTTGTATGGGGTCAAAAGGAAAACAAGACTAATTGTTTTGAAACCTACAACACCAACTTCTTCATCTGTCATGAGATAAAACTATCGTTTGCTATATCTGCGGTCATTAGTTTCATGATTACAGCTCATAACGGTTCAAGGTCATACTGGGACTTAATTTCTTTCGAGTGGCTCCGATTTTGACGAAACTAGTCTCAAATTGTCCTGCTCATATCCTCTACTATCTGGCTGATTTAAGGACAGTGTCAACCCTGAGATTCTGCGTACTATGTTGGTTTGTAACTTTGCAAATATTTGATTATTATTAAATAGACATTTCCAAGAAAGAAAATTAGATGATGAACCCGATGGTGGCATCAGATTAATGTAAAACTTTCCGTATGTTGAGAAAAATATAAAAAAACATGATTTTGCCCCAATTTTTCAGACAGCATAACAAAAACAATTTGAATTTTCATGATTTCTTTCTTATGTTTAATTTTTAGAAACAAGGACAATTTTTGTCTAGGGACGGGTTTTTTCAATTTTCTTAAAAAGAGCTTACTTTTCCGAAATACAAGGGAAAATGTCAAAAAAGTGTGATTTTTACCTTTCTTTTCCAAATTTTGAGTATATTGGAGAATATCTTTAGTTAAAAATCGAAAAAATGAAAAACTTAAAAACCGTCCCTATGATCAGACCCTGCTATCGTAGGAAATTAACCTTACCTTTTACTTCGTATTTTGGATTGTTTCTGTCTGAAAATTTGCCAAATTTTTTATTTTTTGAAAATTGAACATTGAGAAAACTGTGTTTAGTAAAAAATTGACTTCACGCCATTTCAAGCTGTCTCTTTCTCAAATAACTTGATCTTTTAACTCAAAATGACTATGTTTGTGCAAATGATGGGAAATCATCTTTATTCACTATTGATCAAACTCCTTTTCTCTCTAACACCAGAAATCAGCAGACTTGAAATTTCACCTGGTCCTAAATTAGCGGCTTCGTTACATTTTCAAATATTATTTTTTTTGTTTTTTTTTCAAGATCGTTTCGCGCAAAGTACATTAAAACAAAACGAAACACGCGCACGCTTCATTACGTCGTTAAAAAAAATTCACAGCGGAGACGCGATGCTGCGCCTTGCGACTGAAACGGCGTAAAAGTCTTAAATTCCCTGCCGTTAAGACTCATGCTGTTTGGGTTGGACTTTATGGTCAATGTTTTTTTAAATCGTCAAAAAATACATGCTCAGGATTGTCTGCATGGATAACCTTTGTTGGTAACGATAGAACACAGGTTTGATGTTTAAAATGGGTGGCAAAATCCAAAATCGTGTAAAAGAAAAACACTAGGGTTGACACTACCCTAATTGTCCTTAAACAGCCGATTTTGGAGATATTTTTGAACTTTGCACTCGCTGACTTAGCTTGTATCGCATTGTGAGCATGGCTGTTATTTATTACATTAATCATTCAATTTATGATCCAAGTGTGCATGATTATACAATTGTATTTACCAATTTCAATGATTCATCGATCTATTGTTATATAATCTGATCGCTACACATTAGATACTCATTTGTTTGCATTTTGTTATAATTATTACTGTTATTCTATTGATCATCCAGGTGAGCATGACTGTTCATTCATTTCAGATTTCTAATTTATGATAAATTCTTATAATCTGTGTGACTTCAATTTTTAAAATTTACTGGATGCTGGTAGTTTTCTGATATTATGTTGATGAATTTTTCTATGTATATATTTCCACTTTTCGATATACCTACTCGTAATTACATCTCATTCTCAACGTTTACTTGATAACATTTTTACCAATGTACGGAACAAACACAATTCAAACTCGGTATATTTGTTTCAAACATAACTGATCACTATCCAATCTATCCTATCACAAAATTTTTCAAAGTATTACTGAATACTTTTCAAATTAACATACAACCCAAAGCGTTCTTTGGTTCATTTAGTGAGATCACTTGCACTTGGTGATTGGGAGATTGTTACCACTGTAGATACCCCTTATAGTGAATTGCCACAAGACTTGACAACAACATCATACAAGTATTTTCTAGACCTCTCGAATTCCAAGCATTCGATACTATAACCACTCTCTTCTCCTTGATAACTAATAATCAATATGATATCGTGGTATTGCCTTCGAGTGGTTTAAGAGTTACTTATCCAATAGAACCCAATATGTTTCAATTGATACCATGCGTCTGATATGAATACTGTATCTGGGAGTCCTACAGGGGTCAATTTTGGGGACCAGCTGCTCTTTAATAATTTTACCTTAATGATATTGTTTACTCTTCCCCAAAATGTTCATTTTTTATCTATTCTGACTGATACTAATATTGTAAGTATCGGATCGAAATATGGAGCAACTTACCACTGTTGTTAATAATGAGCTTATTAAGATTGCACCATGGTTTAAATGTAATAAATTATCTCTTAATATTAGAGTAAAAACCAATTTATGATTTAAAAACATACACAACAACCGTAAGGTATCATAACCTGAATAGCAAGATGAATACATTACTATCTAAATTTCTTGGTAAACTTATTGACACAGTGCCTTGATTGGTCTTAGCATACTAAATAGTGACAAATATTATATCAAAGTAATCTTGTTGGGGTATTTGGTTAGATTAAAGCACGCCCTACTAATGATAACACTATTTTTCCCTGTATAGGACTTTAGTGCTTCCGTACTCAGTATGGTAACCTTGTATGTGCTGATGTACCCGCAATGTATTCTATCAAACAGAAAAAATAATTCGACTCTGAAACAAATGCTCCAGGCTTGCTCACTCACAGCGTTATTCTCTAGGTTAAATACTCTCACTATTTATGACATTCAAAAATTATAATAAAGCGTCTATTCATGTACCATTTTATTAATATAATCTTCCCTTAATTGTGCTAAAAGAGTATTTTTCCACGCGGTACGGTACTAGAATAGCTCATTTGTTTACGCCCCTATGTAACTTCAGTACTGGACCTTGCCGAGAAATAACGATCAAAGACACTGACCGTACCTGTGGAATAGTATTGCCGAAGAAACATCAGAATCTCACAAAGTATTTACTTATTTTCGGGACTTAAAAGAGATACATCATATCTCTTGTCTCAATATCATGAAATTTATTATATTAGTTAGGCCACATAAAAACCTTATCAACGTCTCGTAGCCGTCCCTCATTTATTTGGATAAGGTTAGCCTTTTTACTTCAGGTTTCAATCCTAATCTTTGATGGATGGTGGGCCTTGTTGTGTTATTAGTGAACCACATTCACTTTCTTGTGACTTTGTGATCTCACTTGTTGTGAGTTTTGTGATCTCTGAGGGGGTCTATCAGGGCCGTCGCTAACATTTGTCAGGGGGTGTACAGTGACAAATGTTATTGCTGCGTAGAGTCCTGGAAGCGTAGTGAGCGAATAAAACCAATACAATTAACTGCGCACGGTTTCTGGTGCCCAACTTAAGGGCCGTTGAAATTGGTCCTAAGTAGATGCTTTTAACAGACCATTTTTTCTTGATCCGTTTGAACTGCAGAACTGCACACCGCAAGTTGCCTTGACCACAACCGGGCGCGAACCGGAAGCCCTGAACGGATGGGGTACAGGGGCAGAGCCCCTGCCGGGTCCAGGGGGCGGAGCCCCCCCGGAAGCTCTTGGAATTTAAGCTATTCAGACCTTCAAAATGACCCTGTTTTAGGGGTAAATAGTACCAATTTCCACAAGTAAAGACCCGAGTAAAGAATGGTTTCTAACTTTGCTCACTGATACGGCAATTATAAGCTTGTATCGCCGAAGGGGAACTATATACACTATATAGCTAGCGCCAATGTCTTTTACGGAGGCGGTGCATGAGCATAGCCCCCTGCCGTAGTCCAGGGGGCTGAACCCCCGAAGCTCTTGGATTTTAGCATATTAAGAGGTATTTTTGAAGGGTTAATATAGTTAATTAATTCAAATGACAGACACAGTATAGACCTATAGTTATGGTGCTGGGGGGCTAGGTAACTGATCCCTACCAATTTTTTTTCTTGACCACTTCAGCTCCTCGACTGAAAATTCCCCTTATTCTGGTAGACCAAACTTGGGGAATGGCCCATGGCTCCCCTCGTGTTTTGTCAAATTTTATTTTACACTTTTTGATCACAAGTATGTTGGCACATTAACAATTCAATGATTAACCGTTGGTTAGGCTTGGTAACAAAACTAATTGGCCGATGGGAAGCCAAATAGGGTTTGGATATTTTGGATTTATGCAGTCGGAGTTCAATCTCAAATGCGTTCTGATTTCTCCTTTTGTTCATTCTTACTTCCCCTTTCTCTCTTTCTTTCTCTTCCTTTCCCTCTTTCTTTTTTCTCGGTCTCTTTTCCTTCTCTCTCCCTTTTTCTTTCTTTCTCTTTTGAGGACCGCTGGGGTGTGCCCCCACACCCCACATGGCGACGGGCCTGGGGGTCTATTGGCTGCGGTTGGTTAGTTGGGTGGTACTCGCTATTTCGGTGTATTCGGCGGCCATATTTTTTTTGTTTTTTGCCTTCCCTCCGGGCATCCAACCACGAGAAGAGCAGGGCGGCGCCCGGTTTCGCCAGGGGATCTCAGATGTTTTCTGGTGCCGGTGATTAGTTTATATGACTGCATGTGGACAGTCTGACCATGTTTACCGCACCAACCTCCCGTGAAGTGCCTACACACGTTAGAAATCCCTAGACATTTAAAAACCTGCCAACATGTCATGTCTGTTTGTCCTCACGTGTCTCGTCCGGTCTTTATCACACTTTCTGTCCTTATTGTTGTTTGTATTTTCGTCTTCATTGCACATTTTAGGGTGGCCACATTATCGAACTTGCTCTTAGTGGTATTCCACCATAACCTGTACCTTGATTTGCTATTAGTTATGATGGGGGGTGAAATAAACTGCAGTCTGAAACTGAACTAAACTGCATTTGACATTTTAGTGTATGTAAATTAGATGGTAAGAATTAATGACCCCATAGGAAATATGTAGACCATTGTTATTTTTGACCTCTAATTACGTGACTAAATGGTAAAATGATGCCAGTAGTTATATTTTCTCCTCCTTTGGGACTATATGAAGAATTTGGGACCATTTTTGAAAGAATCGGAGCAATCTAAAAATGTACCTCGCCAGGAGGACCTTGAAACTTCTTTGCGCTGTAACTATAAAACTATCACCTACAGACGGAGGGCCAACCTATCCCCTTTTAAATCCTTTAGGATTTGGTCCAAAATCTTGGCATACATTTCATACACTTTTCTCCCCAGTAAAAACCTTGCCTCCCTTCAAATCCATTTTCCCCGATACCTAAATACCTCTGGACTTTTGATATGTTATTTTCCTCATCGTTGCTAATTATAAACAACAACCAAAATTGTTTTCGGGTTGCAATTATTTTGAGGTCAACCATTATTTTTTTTAATTTCTTTTCTTGCAGCTAACTCTGGTACTGGGTGTGTTCAATCGCACAATCTTCAATTGGAAATCCTAAAGATGAGCAAAACATGCACAGCGGCTCAGTATGTGTACTAGTCTGGGTGCTCGGCCCAAGACCTTGGCATGGTGACCTGCGCAAGAGCCACACAAAATTTTTGATGGTTTTAGGCAAGATTGACCTACTGATTCTAAATCTGGATATGCCAGCCACTTTTGGCATCCTTGAGCATTTCGAGATGGGTGGGGGTAATTAACAGGGGTAAAATTTGGTAATGCTGCATAATGGGTTAAAAGGTGTATAGTCTTGTTCATCTGGTCCTATGATTAAAAAAGGATAGTTTGCTATATCTAGGACATTTACTTTTAACACAACAAGTCTAAAATGGTTCAAGGTCAAGCCTGGGAAAACAATTTAGATGCACAGATATCTTTTCAAAAATGGTCTCAAATTCTTCATTCTGTTTGATATTAATGTCAATATAGGTTACACACTTTGTGACATTTGTGTATAAATAAGGGGAAACTAATGGCGAGGGTCCACAGGTCTAGGGTTAATCATTTTTAGTTTCTGTTAGATACCTTAGCAAATGATTGACAGGAGGTAATGTTTATTTGCTGTTTTAAACATTTCCCATACGAACAATTTGAACAATTTGAAACAATCGGATCGTTGGAAATTTTAATCCCATGATTAGAACCTTGACAAATTTGGTCTGGAGTGTGAACACAAAATTTTGCAGGTATAGCAAACTATACTTTTTTTAAAAAACCTTAGGAAGATAACACTCCTTACAGATTTCACAATCCACATGAAACATTTACAAATTTACTCCCTTTAAATTACAACCCCTTCCCTATCTCACAATGCTCAAAGATGACAAATGGCCATCATCCGATTGGAATCAGCAGTCACTGTTGCCTAAAACCATCAAACAATTTGTGTGTGGACGCTTGCGCAGTCATATGGGTCGAGCACCCGGACCTAACTGTTAACGGTTGTAATTTATAAATAGCTAAGTTATATTATGGGTTTGATTGTCTTCAATCGGACAGAGTTTATTGTTTAGAACCTCTTTTCTCTAACATCTCTGTCTCCATCTCTTCGTCTCCTGTCTTTCTGTCTCTCTGTCCTGTCTGTCTGTGCTGAAGTCTACTTGGGTGACGCCATTTCTTATGTAAGTGCTTTAGATTCCGTCATTCATACAAGTATACCTGCGTTACTGTTATCTTGTTTGTTAATTTCTCTTTTCAGTTAAAGGTGCGTGTTCCGATCGTCTTTGGACCCCCTGATTACCCGGAATAGTAACGATTTTGTATTAATGAAATGCCGTATTTTTCCTCATTGTCGTCCCTGAAATTCGAGTCCTCAAAATCCATTTCATTCCCGATATAAACACAAAACCGCCCTTTTAATGGTTGACCATTCAATATTAGCACAGATTGAATAGGGCAATAATGCAGTATGGCCCTATTGCTTCTACCATCGAAATCGCAAGTTTGTTTCCCACTGTAACTTGATGGGGCGTATTGCAAAGCCAAGCTTCCATATCAAGTAGAAACACCAGACATCAAGCGGAACAGCACTTTAGCATGTACATTTATTTATACTCAATGTTGTATAGTACAATAGGCCAGTCAAATAAATGAATGCTGCCTTTAACCCACACTATTGCAACAGAATCAATACCAACGGATTGTATTGAGAATACCTTTAAAAACAACATATCAAAAGTCTACTAAATCAAAGAGTGGAACCTATATTTTTAAGGGGTAAGGTTTATACAGGGGTCAAAATATGGAAAAGTTCAAAAACGCTCCGAAAAGTAGCCAACGTGTTCGTTACATTCCAGGATTAAAGGGGTAAGTTTGCCATATCTGCAGTTGTAGTTCAATAGTTTGAGTCCAAAATAGGTTCAAGGTCACATTGGAGGTAAAATTTTTTCAGATATATCCGTTCGTATAAGAAATGTGTTGTACAAAATTGTTTCGTCTAAGTACAGAACCCTAAATAACTGGTTGCACCTCTATATATTCTTTGCATAATCGGAACCGCAAATGGTGACTGGGGCTACCGGGTCTATGGGAGGTCATTAGCCATAGCTCTGTAATTCTTATATAGAAAGTTCAAACAAAGAATCTATTTACATTTACTTATCTAGTGGGACAAATTTAACAGTTTACAACCAGTCCGATCAAAATCGGACCATTCTATGAATTTTACCCCAGGATGACCTTGAACTGTTATGAGCCTATTGTACTAAAACTATAACCCGTAGATAGGGCAAACTATACTTTTTTTAAACCTTTAGGAGTAGCCCAATAAAGTGGTACATCATTTAAATCAATTCGAACAATTCTAATTTTTTGCCCCTGTACAAACGTTGCCCCCTTATTTCTACATGTTCCACTAGGTTGATTTTGGTAGACTTTTAATATATTATTTTTGGACTATTTCAGAGTATATTAACACCAAAATTGTTTCTGTTGCAATTTGTGTGGGGTCAAATCATACAATTATTGGGACTAAATGATGCATGACCCTCATACCTACTGTAGTTATATTGTATATTAGGTATTTCATCTCCTGTACTAGTGTCTTCAGTCTATGAATGTTGTGTGTGCTGTATACCCCGACCGCTTTCTTTGGGTCTGTTTGATTGGTGAACAGCTGGTAGCCTATAGTGGATAGTGCGTCTGTCTAGTGATCGAAAGGTCATGGGTTCCATTCCCGCTCCGGGCGCAGTCCTAGAAAAAAATCTTGTATAAGTAGTGATTGCAAGCAAGGTTTTTCTTAATAATATGTATAGTAAAACACACCGATCCTTAAACATGACTTGATAACTAGGTATCCACAACTTACGATACCAGAAACAGTTTTACTCTGAAACCTAAAGGACGAAGATATATTGATTTGATAGATCGAAAAAAAGAACAAAAGGCCTAAACTGGAGGAGCAGACAAAAAATGAGAAATAATATAATATAAGAAGATTTTAGGAACTTAATGCAGGAAAGAGAAACAAATGTAATGTGAATTTATTCCTGATTTTTGATTTACAGGTGAATGCAAGGATCAAAGACTCTCAAATGTGGTATATATCCTGGTGGTCCACCTGGTTGGCCAGAATCTTGGTGTGCCCAACATAGCTTTGTAAGGGATTAAATAACTGCCCGAAGATGTGTAACCTTTGGTAAGTACATTAACTTATATGTTCCCAAGACAAAGGAATGGCAAAAAAGAGTAGCAACATAAGTGCAGTGAGTTGCTGCGCCGAAATACTGGACTATGCCGAAACGCCCTGTCTTTCGGCCAGATGACCTGGCCGTACGGCAGGGGTACATCGCCGACGCCTGGTTGTTTCGGCAATTATCATGCGAAAATGTGGGCTACGTCATGACCCTGCCGAAACGGCAGGGTTAATTGCCGAAACAATGGGTTATCCAGTAGTTCGGCACAGAGAGATCCATGCGGTTGAAATGTAACTGAGTTCTTTTGTCAATGGGGCCATGCAGGACAAGGATGACACGCAAATAAGTGTCCGTTGACTCACTCGTACTACAGGCGAAGATTAGCTTTTTAAACTAATAATTGTAGGGCCCGTTCATTATTTACAAGGTTGAGGCGCCGCAGGAAAGTGAAAGATGTTGTTGTGTTTGGAAAATGGCAAACCCCAATGTAAAGTACATGGTCTATGCATAGAACATACACCAATCCCACATATGATTTACTGCTAGATATGCAGATATGTGCTTGGTTTACTGAATAATAATTTAACATGACCCCCCCCCTCAGAAAAAAATAAAAAATCACATAACATTTGTCAAGTAGAAAATCACCATAGCGTCTGATACAAAGTTGACTCGCCGGACCATAATAACCAAACCCTAACCTAAGTCCTAACCCCTAATCTTAACCCTAGGTCCTATAGGCCCTTTAACCCCCACCTAAACCCTATCCCGTGTTTTGCAACCGGCCTACTAGCCCTCCTAATCAATAACTTGAAGGGAACCTTTACAATGCAATGGGAGCCATATGTATCTCCTTGCATATAACGTATACATTGTTTCCGAATTCGGCTACCTTGCTAAAACGAACGTGGGGAATACTTCTTCATGGGGTCTATTGTGGGTGCTTTGGCGTTACAAGATGTATTTAAGTCTACTATACATGCATGCTTGTTCCTAAATGCCAAAAGCCTGATTTTAACCGTTTCATTGTAGACTTGTCTAAATCACGGAAAATGCCTAAACAACACGTGCTCTACACATCAACAGCACGGTATTTTCCACTCCCTTCTCCTCTGTCGAAGCTCCGGTACTTCGGCAGTTCTGATGGGAGGGAACTTCGGAACCCGGGTATTTTGGCACCCGGGTGTTTCGCCACAGACCAGCATTTATTGAATGCAGCCATATTTTCGAACACCACAGAATACATCTTTGAAATAGATTAAACATGCGATAAGCAGCGATTTGCGATGTGCTTATCGAAACATCGAAAAAAAATCACCAAAAATCATATTTTGTATTTTTGTTACTGGCATGGATATGCGAACATCACCTACAAGTGGTTGGCTTTTCCTTGAAATCCATACAAACATAATAATGAAGTTAATTATGGTTACAGTTTGGAAAGTAGAAGCAAAAATGTGTATTAAAATTAGCCCATAGGAAAGTGTGTGTTAATTAATTGTGGTTACACATTTTGGAGACGTTTCTGTTCATTAACACCAAGAGACACGTTTCTTGGGCCGTAAATCTCACTGGGGGAATGAGGAAAAAATATGAACTTTCTTCTGTCGCATTTTCTGATGGAGGGGGAAGACGAGTTAGTCGATCGAGTTCACCCACGAAGAAGAACAAGAACATGAAACAAGTGTATATTGGACTGAAAGAAAAGGTCATGTAGGTCAGTCCGACATCAAATAAATAATTTAATTCAATTCTTTATGAACAAATTGTAATGGCTGGTTAATTTGTAATACTTCGTTTGATTAATTCAGCTCTATAACGGTTAACACCAAGTCCAGTGAGTTACAGTTTTTCATCCCAGTATGTGAAATATTTGTGTTTTAATATTAAATTTATTGGTACGATATAGTGACCCCAAAGCGAGTATTCCAGTTTAATTTTCAATAGAAGGATCCGATTCAATCCAAGAAAACAAAAGTACTCAGTAGAAAATATTCAGCTTACGTCAGGCACCTCGTTGATGAAAGGTATTCTAGAACTGCCATTAGGTAGTGTTGCCCACATTTGACAGTTGTGTTTCATAATAGTTGGTCATTAAATCTTGTTCCGGTTGTATTGCTCTTACATAAATTTATTTGTTTCATACATATTACAGTTTTTAAAATTTAGGCGCATTTTGTCAAAAACAATTATGGTAAGAAGATTAATGGTTATTTAAAGTATGGTTTATAAAACCGATTTTGCAGGCACAGGTTGGTATTATAAGAATATCAAATATTATCATGGTTTGTGAAAGATTTTTAAAACATTTCTTGTGGTTTATGTATGCATATAAGTTAATACTTGCGTTCGGTCAGTTGACGAATTTTAGGTAGGTAAACTAATTTCCTCTGTTATGTATTTATGAATACTTAAGTGGATTTGAGGGATTGGGTCCAGGAGCCCAGCAGAAAATGACACAAGCTCATTTTGTACTGAAAAAAAACCCCCATTTTTTGAACTGTTTAACACGGTTGACAAAAATCTATATTGATTGCACTGTTGATGAGATTGCTAAGGGGTTTAATGGTTCTTTAACCAATTATAACCAATATAATACAAAAGCGACCCCATTTATATAAACGCATCCTTTCACAAGTATCAAAGCGCTTTACATTTATGCGCTGGACCGCTAGAAATGTCAGCTTGCCTTCCCTTCAAATGCAAGGCATTACTCCATACCTTTTGGGCGGCGCTAAATGGACCTTATTCCTAAAGCTCCCATGTGGCACCTGGGTGGAGGAGAGGGCAAAGCGAGGGTAAAGTGCCCTGCCCAATGCACACCACATTTCAGCGGGTGACTCGAACCCAGTAGTCCGGGATACAAATGAGCTTAGGTATCACCTGGAGGAAAGGTTATATCATGTGGTTTTTCTAGATCAGAATTTTATGAGGAATAAGAATATGTGAGGTAAAAAAGGCCAAATTCCGGAAAGCATTCCCTCAATATAGGGGGGTTATTTCGGGGGGTCTAAAAATTTTAACGAAAAATAAATATTAGGTACATATGAAGACAAATAAGATATTCCTGACCGTGAATGACCTACGAGATTAAAACCGTATCCGGGATTTTAAGTATAATGTACTTGAGTTAGTAAGATACGAGGGTAAATAAGTTGTTAGGGGGGTCACTAAAATGACCCCCTTATTAAGAAATACAGTGAAAATTGGCTTAACAAAAATATCAAAAATAATACAAGTAGGAAGTAGGTATTATTCAAATCAGAACAGTAGTTTCAGGGAAAGAGAAGGTCTGGGTGGAGGTCTGAGTGAGGGTGGCAAAATGCAGTATTTGGGGTGGAAAAACATGGGGAGGGGGTGCTCTTCAATATGCGACTTATATGTACGGGAAAATGTTTCAGCAGTGTGGAAGAAAGTTATCAACGTGGTTGTCTAAGATCAGAATTTATGCGGAATAAAATGTGTTAGGTAAAAAGTCCGCCCGATTCCTGAACGCACCCCCAAAATAGGGGTATGTCGGGGGGGGTGGGGGGGGGGGCAAAATACTATTAGGTACATTAGGGTACATATTACATCCCTGGTAACCCTTCCAGTTTTATCGTTTTTACAGAATGTAAACATCCAAATTGTTTTCAAAACTCTTGGGAAAGTGTTTATTAAGGGTCCTTTTCATTATGTATTTTTTTCATGCCAAATTATTCCTTTAAGTATTTTAAATGCTTGATTTAGTAATGATTATGACAAGGTGAATATAAGCTGGGGGAATAAATGCACACCACTAGTGAAAATACATTCGGAAAATTAACTTAAAAACAACTACCTACTTTGCGTAATTTTTAATTCATGGACAAAAGTATTATACATATATGGTGATAATCAAAAGTAATTTTAATTTTACTATCGGCACAGAATAAAGGGTCGGTTCAGGAGGGGTTTGGTAAAGGGGTTTATGGTTCCTTTTTACTACAAGCATTTGATACAGCGCTTTTTCAAATTAGGTCAAAGCGCTTTCAAATAAACATGCCAATTTTAGGTTATTAAATATCAATTGCCTCTCCTTGAAACCACATTTGACATCAAACTGACACCCCATAACCCCCCACTTGTTTTTCAATTTACAACCCCAAATTTTTTTGTTTTTGACCCCTTTTCCTCCACAATATCAACATAAAACTTCTATGACCACTTTTATTCGATGAAAAATCCCACACCTGAAAGCTATTTTCGTACACCTGGTAGGCACATATAAGACAAATGTATATTTACGTCCCCCTCCATGGGTTGCCACCCAAAATAATGTATATTTGACCCTTGCGGGCCCCACCTCCCATCCTCCACAGATGAACTATACTATCATCTGAAACTACGGTTCAGGATTGAACAAATACTTACTTCCCTAACTGGTAGTTTATTTTCAGGGATTTTAGAGTATTTCTTAAGATTGGGGGGGGGGGTGGGTTAGTGACCCCCTACAAATTTAGGTGCCATGGTATAATTACTTACATCAAAGTACATTATACTTACATACCCGAAATGCTAAATTCTTTGTCACTATACAGGCCAGTATATTTATTTGTCTTCATATGTACATAGTATTTTTGCCCCCCCCCCGAAATAACCCCCATTTAGGGCGCGTTTTGCATTTTCGTGCATTCAGGAATCGGGCTTTATACCTAACAATTCTTATTCCTAATAAAATTCTGATCGTGACAAAAACCACATAAGATAAACTTTCCTTCCACACTGAAAGCTGATTTTCGTACCATCTGGTATAGGCCAATAAAGTCGATATTGAAGTGCACCCCCATGGTTTGACACCACAAACCCATACTGCATTTTCCCCCCTCACCAGACCTCCACCAGACCTCTACTATCCCTGAAAACTACTGTCTGGATTGAACAAAATTACTGACTTCCTTAATTGTGGTTATTTTTGTATATTTTAGCAATTTTCACCTGTAGTGTCGTAATAAGGGGTCAATTTAGTGACCCCCTTCAAATATTACCCTCGTATCATTACTACATCAATTACATTATACTAAATACCTGAATACGGTTAGTTCTTAGGGTCATTACACGGTCAGGATTCTATTTGTGTCATATGTACCTAATATTTATGATTTTTCTTAATTTTTGACCCCCCCCCCCCCGAAATAACCCCCATATTGAGGTTTGAGTTCAGGCTTGCGGCCTTTTTACCTAACATATTTCTTATTTTCTAATTAAAATTTGAAAAAAACAAATGAGGTAAACTTTCACGACTCCAGTGATACATAGCTCATTTTAGCCCGGAACTACAGGACCTTTGGGTCAAAGAGTCGGTCGTGGATATCCATGGTCAACATTGCCCTTCAATAAGCATTCTGATAAGCAATTTAATCCAGATTGACTCCATAAGTGCCCCATTTTCCCTGTACAGTCATGCAGAGAATACAAGGTGTTGAAAAGACACCGCAAACAAAACTAAAATGTACAAACACCCGTTATTGTATATATGAATAAATTTGATCTCTTGTCTACTTCTTCTTCTTAGCATTTCCACAAGTATTGGTAGGATTGTGGTGGTGTCAGGATTTATTCACTGAGTGTGCGAACCTGGGCCTGCGTTTATCCATGATACGGACGCTCCAAGCATGTCCCGCTTGAGCTGGGTTGGATTGGGAACATTCAGGGGTTTTCACCTCTCTTATTCGACACTGACTGCGATGTACAGTACGTTTGTGACTCCTGTACACGGGACGAACGGCTTAACGTCCCCTCCGAATACGGGGATTGCTTTCATGATCCTTTTTTTTTTATTGTATTTGCCCAATGCCAAGTGAACCATTGAGGAGAGTGGTATTCTGGTTGTAATCAATAGCTGGTATACTATCAAATCCCGAATTGATAGTACCCGAAATAAATCCCAGCGTGCACGACCCCCACCGTGATTCGAACCCGGGAATTTGATGGTAAATTTTGCGCCACAGGCAGCACCCTAACCGCTAGGCTACTCAAAAGCAAAACAAATGACCGTTTTTCGCGCGTGAAAATTATTGTTTTTTGCCCTAACTTCGACACTGATCACTTTGTTCAAATTTGTACAGAGGTTTGGCTGATTATTCCAATGCGAATGCATTTTCTGGAGTTGAGGGCTCCAGGACCTCCTATCCCCTTACCATTAGGTTTATACAAGACCTTATCCACTTTTAAGTGTTTAATTTTAAAAAATTTCAGAATAAAAGAGATGTCAATAATTTTGATTTTGAGCGTGTGGTGATCACATAGGTAACATCCAGAACAACTACTGGCAACATTGACGGACCTGAAGAATCAGTCTTAGATGTGAATATTGGTACTCAAGATATCATCTTCTTATCCTATGTTTATTTAATCGTCTAAAATACAGTAGTAACTAGTATTTAACAAAATACACCAATGTAAGTACGCATGTCGCAAATTCGGCGGCTGTTGAAATTTCGAGCCCGTTGGTACGCATGCGTATTTACGCCGGTTGGTGTGATGTCATCAGGTCACTTTACAATGAATTCTGGGATATGTGTAATCAGGCGATATTCGTTTCTCTTATTAAAGGCCGACTCAGAGATTTCCCGAAGGCGCCCTCCATTTTCAAGCAAAACGCGTTTTTTGCATCATAATGCTTGTCCATATACTAATCACTGTGTAAAATAACGAAGCTCAAATCGAAGTCCTTCATATAGAAAATCACCATTTTGTTAGAAAATTCCGGATCAGGAATTTTTGTTTTACACAGTATCCTATGATGGCACTGTTACACTATACATAAATGTGTACTGCATGAAAATGAAAAATCCGATTCATCTCTAACTTTGGAATTAACCATTTTAGGTAACTAGGCCTATCTTCAGTTCTAGTTGGCTATTTGTAATTACCACACACACAAAAAATATATTTCCAAATCTCTGAGTTAGCCTTTAAGTAGAATGGAGATATTGGACTCAATGTAGCTTCGGACAGAACATAATGACTACTTGCCGGATGCGTTGAAAGAAAGCCTTGGTGACATCACACCAGCGCAAGACTACGCATGCGTATCAACAGGTTCGACTGCCAAGCCTGAAACTACGTAAATTCACGTGAAATAAAAAAAAAATGTAGAGGACTTTCGGTGGAACAAAAAAAATAAATAAATAAATGAGCGGCCCATGAGTAAAAAGTACAAGGATGGAATATTTGGATCGTATTACGTTACCGTCCGCCTGTTTAAAAATCGCCATCTTGAATCTTTGACGCATGCGTAGAGCGTACTTGCTTTGTTGTGATGTCATCTGCACTTTCCTACAAACACAATGCACCATTTGGTTTTTTTTTTTGACTAACGAACATGGTAATTTACAGAAATAAACGTTATGCTTAAAATAGTTGTTTTGATTGTGACACTAAAGTGATAAAAAATTACATCCAATCACGACAAGTGTCTGGTTTCGCAGTATCAAGTTGCGTATTTCACACACGATTGTTTATCTAATTATGTTCCCGAATATATTCCACTGGGGTACCTGATGGGGGACCTCGGTTTTGGAACCCCGTGAGGTTTTGCAAAAAAGATGTAAATTCAGCTTATTTTGGGTTTGAAATTGCCGCTCAGCCCTTAGCAGTTAGTCGGCAGGTCACCCAAGTACTATTATTCACAGCGAAAATTATTGGACAGGGTCATTTTACATGGGCTTTCACAAATACAATAGGCAAACGACCTTGTTATTGTCCACATCCCCTGCACACGTCTGCAGTTAAAATCTATGAAAATCAAGCCCCATGTTATAGCATATGAGAATTCAATTCCGTGATGCCAGAAAATGTGCACCCACACAACGATATATTCTTAAATATTGCAATATTGGGAGTCTCGCAATACCACCTTATCTAAAAAAAAATGTCAGTAAGAACCTTATAATATTAAAGGTAAAGATATATTAAAAAAGGGTATTTCCGGTGGTGCACCGGAAACAGAAATTATATATATAAAACAAATAGAAATATAGTGTCCATTAGTCAAAATGAATTCTGAATTCCTTAGAATATTATTGATGAGCTGTGTGATTGGTGGTTTCATGTAGTATTGATTTATCATTTTATTAGGTAAGGATATACGTATTTAGACATTATCTACGTTTTGCTTTATTTATTGACCAAACGCAATTTAAAATCAAATACTAAGTCTGATTTAAATATAGTCTTTTGATTATTATTTGTTACTGCTATTGCTACTGATATTATTATTGCTGTTGGTTATATTTGTATTATCATAATTGTGATATTTATAGGGTTAAATAAATGCGCGTTGAACACTTGCGAGAAAAATGGACAAATCAATGAACGCGATTTGATGCGTCTCATGCACAAGCTTCGCAGGAGCGAGTACATTTGGACAAAATCAAAAATTCAGCGAAAGGCATTGCTGGTGCCAATTTTTCTGCAAAAGTTAAATGCGCAGTATTAACATTAATTCATAAACACAGAAAATAAAAGAATTTGCCTAATTAATTGAATAAACAGTATTTTAAAAAAAATCATTTATTAATGGAAATTAAAAAACAAATTACGCATGGGAAAATAAATTCAGTCCTCTGCGACGCACACGCGTTCGAAGCACCCCTTACGCAGTACGCGGAGTGCAAACTGACATTTTCCATCCACCCGCGCTACATTTGAAGTTTTTATTAATAGTGTATGAATTTTCTTTAAATTCTATAGGTCTGAAATAATCATTTCATCATTTAATAATATTCAGTGGTATTAATCTTCTGCTGGGAACGCAATAAACTTATTATGAGATTATAACAAATAGTAGTACCTTTGTGGAATTTTTTTTTTTTTAGTGGGAATGTTGTCAATGTGATCCCTCAGAAAATGGCTTGGGGGATTGTATGTGAACTTTTATTTTCTTCTCCATTTAAATCATTAAAATTAGCTGTGAGATTTCAATGAAATGAAGTATGTTCAAATTAGCCGGTGTGAAAGTAACATAGTCCGGGCATGGTATCAAGGTCCGGGCTCCATAACGACAACGGAATAAAGCGTGAAAACTAATGTTGGTGAAGAGTCAACTGAATCGATTGCCCTATTGTTCACCATTGTCTCCGGAATGTGAGCCCGGAGGACTATATCTTCTGCCCGCCTGTTCAAGACAAATTCCATCTTCCTTGAGGTTTGATACCGTACATACACTCACCAATCCACTTGCTGAATTTGTGACTTTCGAAATGGTACCCTAACGTTCAGTCATCATTTTTTAATTCTTTTGCTCCACCAGTAATGGACCCTTAACGAGTAATAGTAATAACAAGCAAACGAACGGCCTATGAGGCGTCCTTGCAAATATCTGCTCCTCATTTTTATATTCTCTAGTTGAGACTTGGTTGAGGAACTTCTGGCACTAATTGCACTTTGCGGACCACGCTAGCTAAACATGTAAATGGAGGAGGGGGTATTGCCGAGGAAGGAAAGCTCCTTGGGTGCTTAATGAAGCCAGTATAAAATCAGGTATTAGTAAACGCCAACTGGAGCTATGTCTCTCCAAACCAACACATACCCATTGATATTGCATGCAGGTTAGAAGGTTAAACATAATACTACTTGTACACGACATATGTGGAAAATCAGCAAAACTGACCATGTTTTCTTTAAATGAAACTCTACAGAAGAAATATAACATATCACCCAACTAAAGGCTAAAATCTCCAAGGACTTAAATTTCAACGTTGGTTCCCGATGCTGCGTCGAGATGTAGTAAAATTTCAATACTAGTAATTTTCGATATCGAAAATTGTAGTATTTTGAACTACATGTTACTATTTTTCGCTATCGAAATTTGGTAATAAATTTTCTCTAGACTGTAATGCATGACCTATCTCATATTCACCCAATACACCAATTCAGCAACACCCCACATATGAACCAACTGGCAACCTCACACTCACGATCGAGCTCTCTCTCTACACACACGATCTAAGCTCTCAGTAGTAATAATGTTGTGCTAAAAGAAATCAAGAATCTTGCCATCTTAGCGTCAATCACCTCGGCGATTAGGGGATGGGATCGCCAGGACAATTTAAGCTTACTCCCGAGGATTTTGCGTCGGGGATTTGCGTTTAATTCGATGCTGGAAAGTTCATCGTAATCGGACTTTGTATCAATTTCAGGAACTGTCTACTGTGCATGTGCTGTGCATGCGTGAGCATCAACTGAACGGCATTCACTTGACTCTCGGATACTCTTACCGTTCACGGAGTTTGTTTACGTTCTTCATCATGTCCCGATTGCCGGACATTCCCGCATTTGATCCACACGGAGATGATGCTTCTTTGTGTCAATCAGATGGAAGAAGTGGATCGATCGTTTTAATTCTACCCATGGGTTGGCTATGATATCACGTCAAACACCAGGAAAAGGGCCTACTTTTGCACTTGGGGGACCAGAGCTTCATGATTATTCAACACTTATCTACACGGGATGAAAGAGAGAAGAAAGCAAGCTTTGACTCGGCTGTGACTGCACTTACCACATATTTCACGCCGAAACGCAATGTCGACTATGAGTCAATCAGTTCGCAATACCAAGCAAGAATCTCATGAGACAGTTGCAGAATACGCCACCACGATACTTGCTAAGCAAGCAGCCTGGATATTCTGGATCTGCGTCTGGATATCATCAAGTTAGAGATCAAACCGGAATCTTAGTATATCACACATGTGCCACCATCTTGGTCTCAAACGTTACAAGCGTTTGAATTTTTTTTGGTTTAGTAGTGGATGCCGAAGTTTTCAGAATACCATTCGTCAAGCCACCTTGAGGGCATACCAGGTGTGGTAAATGTCTTGACGACATTCTGGTATATTCAAAACACACAAAGAAACATGACACAACACTGAGAACACTCCTACAGAGACTCAAAGACAAAGGACTCCACTCAAAGGAGACAAATGCGAGTTCAACAAAAACACGTTGAATTCTTTGGCCTAGTCTTTAGCAAAGACAGGACATTTCCCAGTCCCAAGAAAGTTGAAGCTTTGCAGCAAGCACCACCTCCACAGAATGCAGCAGAAATCAGAAAAGTCGTCTGTATGGTACTTCAGTGCTAAATTATACCAGATAGGCTACCATAGAGAACCACTCCGGCGACTGACATCAAGACACACACCAGTGATATGGAGGATGACAAGAAACATCCCTTCAAAGATTTGAAGAAAGCATTATCAGTGATACCGTCATGACCTACTATAACACCCAATCGCCCTACCGAGCTATGGGTTGATGCCAGGCCCGGAGGCTAGGGGCAATTCTAGTCCAGATCGATATCATATGGTAACCGCAAGAATGGTCTTAAGTGAGCAGATCTTTGACACCAACCGAGACCCGATTATAGTTCAAATGCGAGCGTGTAAGCACTTGCCACTAGTATAGGAGGTACAGCGTCTACTTCTCTAATTTACAGGAAAAGCTTTACTGTAGTTACAGACCACAAACCACTCATCCCAATCTTCAGCAAACCTCAGATAAACCCGTCAGCGAGAATTAAATCCTGGCTGCTCAAAACGCGGATACAATGACCGTAGTCCTTAGTGGCAGGCAAAAACAAACCCAGCAGACTACATGTCGAGGACCCTGATCCACAGAGCAGTACCCGGGGTGAATCATCTAGTGTAAGAGTGAGGAGTTCGTTTACACTTTGTTCAGAACAACGCGAGACCAAATGCACTGAAACTAGATGACATCAAGACGCAACTTGAATGACACAGCATACAAAGCGTTATCAAGATCATCGATACAAACACCATGACACAATCAAAGACTCACACAGGAGCTATTGGAAACATCAGAAATGAGCTATCAGTAACTTGAACAGAAATACTACTGAAAGGTGTGAAAATATCATAATTCCAGAATCACTGGTAGAAAAAGTCATACAGCTGGACACCAGGGACATCAGGGAGCTACAAAGACCAAATCACTGTTGACCAAAGTATGGTTCCCGAACTTGTCAGAGCGAACAGACACAGAGGATCAAACAGTGTCATCCTGTAGGTGGTAACACCCAAGTTCAAAGATCACCATTGCGGATGAGCCAATACCAGATCATCCTTGGCCAATCGGCAGCGTTAGACTTTGTGGACCATTCCAGTATGGCACTACATCTTGGTAGTTGGTGATGAATACTCTCGTTACCCTGAAATAGAAATTGTGACGTCAAAATACGCAAGACAGAATATACCGCACAAGACAAGATATTTGCCAGACCAGGGCATTCCTGAAGTCGTGAAGACAGACAACGGCCCCCTTTCCCCAGTCCGAAGAATTCAGAAGGAGAAACTGTGCAGCCATTTGAAACTGCTATCATTCATCGTGTGACACAATTATGGCCGGAGGCACGCAGAAGCTGAAAGATTCATGCGCCACTTAAAGGAAAGCCCGCTCAAAAACAGCAGGAAGAAACCGAAGGACAGCCCTGGAGAAAGAGTATTGGACTTTTCTCCGCAAGATAGAGCTACACATCACTCTACCACAGGCAGTGAACCCCAGCAACTGCTCTGAATGGTCGTAACCTCCGTACCACCTTACCACAATATCCTCCGCGTTGAAACCAACAACTGATGACAAGACACATGAAACTATAGCCCACAATGACAAAGCAAAGAAAGAGAAGATGAAAGAGCATTATGCTGACAAAGACAGACACACCAAACACTCCGACATCAAAGTAGGAGATAAGTAATGGTCAAAACAACAACAACAGGAAAATTGGACAACATTCTATGACCCCTTGCCCTATGTGTTATCCAGGAGGGATCACAGATAACAGCCAGTAGGCACCAAACAAATCACAAGAAACATCTCTCAAGGAAAATTACACACAAATGAAAGAAGAAGTGACACACACAGGAGAAAAGAAATGAAAGAAGTGAGACACACAGGACAAATGAAAGAAATGACACACACAGGAGAAAGCACGACAATGCTACATACAGGAGAAATGAGCGAAGCGATACACACAGGAGAAAGAAGAGGGCGAAGGCATAATGACGTGAAGACGAAGAATTACACTGGATGAACAAGACAACGTCCACATGCCAACATACACCACAGCGTCCAAGACGTAACCCGTAGACCCCGATACCTAAATGATTGACTGCACGGAAAATTCGCAAAGACGTTATAACTTGAAACGGCTCTGACCCAGATTTTGCCTAACGTCTAGTTGCACGTTTTAATGCAACATAGCTGGTTGGGAAACTTTGTTAGTTGGACATTTAATGACAACAAGGTTTGTTGTTCACAATTTCAAAATTTAGAAGTTTTTGTAGTAAAAATGTTGAAAGAAAACATTTGCAGACATCTCATACTAATGCGTAATAAATCTGCAAATTAACCTTGGCCTAGTTGTTAATATTACCAGCAAGTTTTGAACCTGTTAAAAGTAGACTCGTGCTATATCTAGCACAGTATTCCAGTTGTTTGCACACAGAATCATATTGACTTTGACATGAATACAAAACCGTGTGCAAGGTATATGATCCACTTTACCCCACAGTACAGCTTTACAGTGTAAAATCTATACAATACAGATTACATCTATTTTAAAGGAAAGAGGGATTGTAAGAACCTATCTCATATTTCACCCCACTTCACTTCAATTCAGCAAAACACCATAACATATGAACAACTGGCAACCCACACTCACGATCTAAGCTCTCAGTAGAATAAAATGTTGTGTCTTAAAAGAAATCAGATAATCTTGCCACTTAGTCATCAATCACATCGCGATCATTATAAGGTACTAAATAGTCGATATCAAACCGTAGTATTTGGTAACCCATCAAAATAACGTTGGTAGTTTTCCTGTTAAAAAGCGACCGTGCACGTAATGGTGGTTACTTAAGGCGACAAAATAGCCCCCTACGCCCGGTAACTTTGCATGCATACTACGGGTTTACTTGGCCGGTTTCTTTTGCCACGGTTATCTGGTAGTGTGCTGCGTCGAAACACTGGGTTATGCCGAACCGCCCGGTCTTTCGGCAGATGACCTCGCCGTACGACAGGGGGATCTGCCAAAGCCGGCGGTTAGGCAATTATTCATGCCACATTGCGGGATACGTAATAACCCTGCCGAACCGCAGGGTTACTTGCCGAAACAATGGGTTATCCCAGTTAGTTCGGCACAGAGGGCATCCTTAATACAGCGTGCGTTGTTGGATGTAAATAAGTTCTTATGTATAGTGCTGTAGGACACAGGATGACACGAACATAGGTGTTCAGTTGACTCAGCCTCGTACGACAGGATAAGATTAGCTTTAAAATAATAATTTAAGGCCAGTTCATTATTTACAAGGGAAGGGTGAGGAATTGAACGAATAGTTGGAAAATTGCCATAACCCCAATGTTAACGTTACATCTGGCCCTTTGATAGAACCCAAACACCATCCCACACACACAATTACGTAATAATATGATTAGCATCCTGCGAATGCGATAGGTGCTGGTCTTTACGGAATAATAAATTTACATGACCCCCCCCTCATCAGAAAAAAATAAAATCATATAAACCCTTATTTTTCAAGTAGAAAAACCGGGGTAGAAAATGCCATATTGTGTACCACGCACCGGACCTAATAACCAAACCCTAAACTAATTCTAACCCATAATCTTACTCAGGTCCTGAATGACCTTAACCCCAAACTCTAAACCTAACCCGTGTTGCAACCAGCCTACTCAATAAAGGGACCTTTGCAATGGGAGGCATTTAACAATAAAGGGCCTTGCAAGGGAGCCATTATGTATATACATGTTTCGAATTCGGCTACCGTGCTAAACGAACGTGGGAATTCTTCATAGGGTCTATGTGGGGCTTTTGGCTTACAAGATCGTATTACGTCTACTTTTACATACAGGATTGTTCCTAAATGCCAAAGTCGATTTTTAATGAGTCATTGTAGATGTCCATTAAAATCCGAAAAATGGGTAAACATGTGCTCTACCCATCAACAGCACGTTCTTTTCCACTTCCCTTCTCCTTGCGAATGCCGGGTACTTCGGCAGTTCTGAGAGGAGGAACTCGGCAGGTCGGGTATTTCGGCACCGGGTGGTTCGGCACAACAGTATGTTATGATGGAATGCTGGCGTATTTTGCAAGATAGCTGGGAGTAAACTGGAGACTTGCTTGAGTGTATCCAGTCTTCCAGCTAGCCTGTGTCTTCTTGTAACAAAATAAAAAAAATCATGTCATCATTTTAATCGTCGGTTACTTTCAAAATAATACCTATACTTAATACAAAATAAAATACGACTCCAAACATATTATTGCAAATATTACCAATGTATAACCAAAATATGTATAATGAATACTCCTTAGAGAAGCACAGAGTACAGGTACCAAAACGACTATTCTAAAGTTACCAAATTTCGACGCAACACCGAGGCCGCTTGGTCCAGGCAATTACCAATCACCGGTCGCAGGCAGCATTCCCGGCTTTTCTGACACACTTATGAATTCGGAAACCTTAACGGAATAAACTGTGCTTTATTCCGTGAAGGGTTTCGATTCATAAGGTATCAGAAAAAAGTGTGTTAGAATGGGTCAGGTGCACTGACCCCTACACATGGATAGCGGGCTGGCGCACCAGTTGAATAGCGCAGATGAAACCAAAGAAGTTGGCATTTGCCCTGCACAATATGGCGTCCCTTATTATCAGGTTAAAGGAAGTTGTATAACATCGGACATCTGTGTGGAATAGTGCACCAGCAGTGGTATCATTGTTTCCGCCCTATTGCTAAGGCGAAAAAGCACTTCCCGTTGTTTCATCGGCGACTCAGACCCCTATCAATGTGGAGAGGTCAGTGGTCAGGTTACAGAAACTCCCCATAATTCCTGTTACATGTTGGCCGACGCCGGTACGCTTGCGTAGTTGCATCTAAACAGTTACCCACGCTCGAGCAACACGCCAACACGCATGATATGGAGAGTGAATTCAGCGCTTGCTGGCCCTCTATTAGCGCCCGTGTGTGATGCCGCCTACGCTAAACCGCGGCTGTTGACCATTCTTTTTGTTTACCTAGCACCAGCATTTGGATCCGAGAGCTATATATCTATTAAGTAGTTGCTGGTACAATCAACGTTCGTTCACCTCTGGGTTTTGACGCGAACATTTTACCCCTAAGTCGTCGGGAAAATAAGTGAAGAGAGTTGTGGAACAATCCCACATTGCCGCTGTACAAGTTTGTTTTGGAAACTTCGCGATGGAATGGACAGACCTTGCATAAAATAATGAGCCGCAGCGTAAATAGCCTCCTGATATCCAAATCCCGATGGCCCATTAATTTGAGGCACAAACATAGCAGTCTACAATATCATCCACACAATTCTTTTAAAAGAAAAACCAAACACCAATTAAAACAAATCAAAAATATAATATTTAAACAAATATAAATATAGCGAAGTGCATTTTCAGGGACATTTAAAAAACAGTTTTCAGAGGCAATGCAAGAAGCGAGAGAAATAGAACTAGATAAGAGCTCTGTGGGCAATAGATCATTGGTACATAGCCGATGGTCATGTGAAATTTGATCCAGGGCAGTACCTAGATTATGATCGTATTTGAAAAATATTGATCTGACCCTTGTAATAGCCCCTTAAAGAAAGAAGTAGATTCTGGAGACGGATCTGAGCACGTGGAAGTGCTCCCAAAGCATTTGTAAATTACGTGTTTAGAATGTGATGATTAAGGTTAATTTCAGTCCAAATGTCAGCTCAATCGGAAGCATTTTTAAAATTTGACCTTGGACATTCAGCGCCCTTCGATGATCTCAAAAATTTTTAAACTGTTTAGAATGTTTTTTTCTTATCATTTCAGTAAAATTTGAGCTCAATTGGGAATTGAAATTTGACTTTGATTCCCCCTTTATGATCCCTTCAATGACTCAAAATTATTTCAAAATGTTTAAAATGTCCAGGAATCATTTAGTCAAATTTAAACCTGACAATCGGGGAATTTTGAAAAGTGAATTTGACCGTTTAATGACCCCTCAATGAGCTCAAAAATATTTTCAGACATGTTTAGAATGCCATAAGGATTCACTTCAAAAATTTTCAGTCAACGGAGGATTTTCAAAATTTGGACCTTTGAACCTTAACGACCTTCGATCTCGAAAATATTTAAACTATTTAAAATGTAATGGAGGATCATTTCAGTTCAGTTGGAACATTTTGAAAAGGACATAGCCAGATAAGGAGAAAAGGAGGACCTCTATTAATTCATCATAGTGATATTTCAACATAAAGTTTTTAGTTGGTTGTTTTCAACCCTTACTTATCAGGTTACGCAAGGTGGTTTAATCAGAAAAAATACACTCTGTATCAAGAACAAAATGGGAAAAGTCCCGAGAAAATTCAGCTGCATGCTCTCTGGAAAAAGCAAAGCTTGGACAGGGAGCTCAGAGCATGGAAGAAAGAGGTAAGAAGGAAGCACATCGACCCACTTGACTTTTGAACGATCTATCTGCCGCCTCATAATTGCAATTGTTATTCATATTCTCTCAAGTGGCCTTTCCGAGGATAATCCTAATCAGAATTTTTCGCTCGAGAAAATTCTCAGTTCGTGGTTGTTTCTTCATTGCGTAAAGATTCCCGGTCATCGGGAATCAGCGAATCAGCACGAGATGAATGCTGCGAATTAAATACTCAAACATATGGAGGCTTCCATGGAAACCGATCAACACGCCCGGGGGGTTCTTGGATTTTGGTCGGGAACCCATGCTCGTTCCGAAAAAAGAGGGACTAGCTGCAAATGCGGGACTACCAGCTACTACCGCTAGGGCTATCAAATTCAAATTAATCAAGTTCTAGTCCCGCTGGGGGTACAAATTCAGTTGTGATTGTGACTGGTTCAATGATACAAATACAATTTTACAAAAAATTAACCTAAACATATCAGCAAAATAACCCTAAGTGTGTATTTTTTTTGCAGTAGCACAAGTGTCATTTTTCTTGTATATTGGCTATTTTAAATGTGTATCTTTTTTCATGTATTGAGAACAGGTCCCGCAATGGGTATAATCTCACTGTAAATTACCTTCAATCTTCAATCAATTTTTATTTGTTCATCATAGAATAGACCTACAGCAAAAACAATATGATAAGTAATTATGTAAATAATGCATTACAGTGAAAAAATAATTGTTACAATATTAATCACAAATATTTTGCATACAAGTAAAGATGTTTATAATACATTATAAGTGTAATTTCAAAAGAGAATATATAACTGGGATAATACTAGTGACAATATATTTAAAAAAGCACAGCAAGGATGCCATATTACGGCTGTCCGTAGGTGTCTATTTTCCTTGAACTAGTTATAATTTCCCCCAAACGCTGGTGCCAATACGGGGCCCGTGAGTATATTTTAACTGAGAATTGGCCCAGTTAGGGGTCACTTTCAGAACCCCTGAGAACGAGCATGGTACCCAACGAAAATCCAAGACGCCCCCCGGTCCAACTTTCAAATGTAGTCAAACTCTCATCCTTTATTTAACCACTGGGCAGTCTTGGGCAGAAAGATGATTCCAAACGATGTACAGTATTAACTTCTTATATAAACGAAAACAACAACCAAATACACACCGGAGACACAAACAAACCTACTCTATGAAGCACTGTTATAAAAGATTCTAGTCCACCGACGGCTAGTCAACCGATCGTCCTTTATATGTAAATAACCATAAGACTCTAGGCTATCTATAGCGCTCGATCAGCACGGGTGACTGACCTAAGTTTAAATGAACCGCGTTGCAGTATACACAAAACCGAATGCATAGTAAATCTGTGGTGTACATTGTAGTGTATGCAACCATGCGTGACGCGCCGCAACGGACCCTTCTAGTCAAAAACACCATGTCGCAAGTAATGATGACAGACAATCAATACTCCCATTGCATGTCCCAATTCAAACTGGTCCCACTGCCGAATTATAGCCATGCATATTTGCCAATGTCCAGCATAGTAAACTTTCATGTCACCCTGCAAGATGAGACAGTGTGTCAGAATGACCAAGTACACCGACACAAATAGTAAGTCTCACTAGTCACATTATATCGAGATTTAATTACGATTATTTAGGAGTACTTTTTAACCCCCAAAATTCACCAAAGGGAAAGTCTGATTGAATTCTGTTTTCAGCTTCAATAGGCGAGACCATCCCGGATTTTTCCCATTATCATTGCGCTTTTATTTTGACCACCTGAAGTCTTAGAAGTCTCTCGAACGTCATGAATACACATTGAAGAATTTTCGAAATCTCCCCAAGCTGTATAAAAAATAGTGACAGTCCACCATTCAGTAAGGAGGAGTAAGGAGCGGCGTCTTCATTTTTTTTTAATTGTTAAGAAGAAGTTTGTTCGTGCGTACATCATATTAGTATTTATTTCGATGGCATTCGAATACGAAAGGAATCGAAATGATTTTCGGCGATTTTCAATTTTGATCCATCGAATGAATTGAATTAAATTTTTCATAATGACAAGAAAGCTGATATTTGAACGAATCAATAATCCTATTTAAAAAAAGGGGAATCCTTATTGGATCTGATTCAAATTTTTTTTGCACCGGCATTTAAAATTCAACAATGTGATCAGGCAAATATGAAGCTACTTGGAGTCTTCAACTGGAAATGAGGGTCATGATAGCATATCTACCACCTCATAAGTAAATTTTACCATAGGCCAAAATTCTCACAGGGGGTTATTTTGTGAAAAGTGGGGCTAATCGCCTTAGCCCTTTGTATTTTAGCCCTGCTCTAGCAAACATCATATTCCCCATAGTTATCTTTAGAGATAATCTCACCATTTTGAGTATATAGGAAGCCCATAAAAAATGGACCAATCCAAAGCGGAACGCAAGAGGCACCCAAATCCAACGGGCCTTATACCACTAATGCTATAAGACTAAGCTCCATTTCAGACATCGTTGTCGCGCAACAAAGTTCCCCTGTATTTTTTCTTAAATTTTACGCAAATCTCCTCTAATTTGGTAATTTTAGCTTCTCTTGCCCCCAAACCCCTATTAATCTTTCTGCAAGTTCTCATTGAATGCACTTGTTTGAAAGTGCCAGTATTACACCTATATTCCATTTCATCCACACCCCCCACCAAAAAAAAAAAAGTACCTTCAAACAAAACATGTTGAGTAATAAAGGTCACAGCTCTTAAAGTGTGTGAAAATCTTGTCAAAGGTGAGTAAAACCTTAACACAAAAGGCTGTAGGTATATTTTCCCCCAACCCAAACAATGACTAAGATTTAAGTCAACAATGAGGCTAAGGTTTACTCACTCTCGACTCTAGATGTACTCAAACATTAATACTCGATTCGCGCTGATATAGGAGCTGGGGAAAGTTTGGGTCATACCATTAGGTGAATTGGGAAGAAGCATGTTAATCTACCTAAGGAGTCGCTTTCCTGCCTAACAATAGAAAGCGACTTGAAAGGAAAGGGCCAAGTACAAAACTTAATTTGTTTACTGTACTTTCTGAGTTGCACGTTGGCTTACAGTTTTAATACAACCGATTTATAAATCAGTCACATCATGCACATGATAAAAGGGCTGTTTAGGAATTAAAATATTCTTAACATCTTCACGGTATCCTCAGGAGCCATATTGAAAAGAAATTGTAGATAGGCCTGATGGCACTATGGTACAACGGGGCTATATGTTATGCTTATGGGTCCTTCTACATGTATTCTAAATGTACACTGACAGAGTAAATCGCCGATTTTTAGACTAAAAAGAAGTTAGAGTGAGGCGTTATGGTAATTTACAAAGTTGTTGGTGTTTGCGTTTTATGTGTTTTTTAAGCACAAGTTTTCATTTACAAATTATTTTTTTTTTTTGAAGTGTTCCAACTAGTTAAGAACTACGTTGGACCATCTATGAGTGGGGATGACTTGTTCGGTGGTAACATGTGGGGAAGTAATTATAAGTCCCCATGTCACCTGTGTGGACAGCGCAAACACCATTGTTACCATACGGACTAGTGGTGCTGGTAAAGTGTTAATGCTACGTTCGCCCTTCACAAATAGCTCTCATCCGTAAAAAAAGTACAGTTTGTCCCTATATCCGCGAGCGAATCGAGTAGAAGAGCTGTGTTCCTTTTTACTCAACATGCGTAAAAGAATTTTTCAGTGGAGGGGTCAATGACACTTTTTATCCCCTGTACATTTCAATGGGAGACTATTTTTAAAAAAAGCATTAATTTTAAAAAAAAATATTGCTTCAGCTAAACAGCTTGAAGCTGAAAGTTCATGATACCTCTTAAAGTCACTCTCTATTTACTATTCAAACATACTGAATATTAAAAAGCAAAATATGTCCCTCTGATTCAGGGCCATCCCATGAAAATAGCTACAAATTTTGGGTGAAATTGCTGTTTTGCAAAAATGAGAATTTATTAACTGTTTTCGCACTGGGAAATTCTGTATTAGTTATACCACATAAGTCAGTGGCAAATGAGATGGCTTTCCAAATATTTGCAGGTCATTTGGGATGAACAATTATTTTGTTTTATATTTTTATGTTTAAGATTTTTGGTTAAGTGATAATAAAGTATAAACCCTCTTTGAATTTAGTTGCATATTTCAACCCGCCTCTTCCTTTTCTTTTTGTGTACTGATGTTGTAGGCAAGAAACATTAGATACTCTACACATTGCATATAATTAAATGAGGCTGTTTTTATGTATAATAATATTTAATATTGTCTGATTAAATGTGCAACGAGATATTTCAAGGCATCCTTGTATTTTTACATTCAGTGATTTCATGCAGAAAAGACACTCAATTGATTTCTTACCTTGTATTTGGCTACATAAATGTCTTTAAACTTGAAACGGTGTTTTGCTTATATTTCAATATAAAAGATAAGCTGAAGGTCTTATTTGTTCCAATACGAAATTAGAAATTTCAATTATTTGTACCAAAGAAATAATTTTATGCCTAATCCTTTTAGATGGGGAAAAGTTTTAATGGAAAGCTTTACATCAGTGCAAAAACTCAAGGTTTTCAATTTTTTGAGGGGGGGGGGGACACTTGATATTTCACATATCAAAAATTCCTACAAGATTCTAAGTCTTGATTTGTATACTGATATTTCTTTGTTCTCACTTTTAAAGTATTTCTCCAACCAAATTACCAAGTAAGAAACCTATTGAGTGCTTAATTCATTTGAATTTACTGTGTACAATTTAATACATTAACAGCTGAAAATCTCGTATACACTTTTAGCATTGGAAGGATCTGAATTGAATTGAATCGAATCAATATTGCCAGGACTTGAATCAAAATTATTTAACTGCCATTTGATGCACTGAATTTAATTTGAATCAAAATTATTCAATTTTTTAAGGATTGAATTTGAATTGGATCAATTTATACATTTTGTTAGCCGAATTGAATTTAATTTGATCAAAACAAAGGCGCACTAACATGGTAAATTAATTATAGCACACATTCCATGCAAAATGGCATTGTGGTTCTGGGATGGGGAAGGGTTCATATTGGAAATTTTTCAATTACCCATTGAAGCCTGTTATATAATTTACATTAAAAAGCGACTTTGGGAATTATGTAAAAGTTAGATTTTTTAAAAAACCAGCAAAAGGTTAAACTTTGAGCTGTCGCTTTAATAATGCGGAGTTTCCAAATTAATGCCGAACGAATTAATTGCATGAGTGCATCGCGGAGACAACGATACGCCTTGGTACACATGTCCCTTGTGAATTGGGGTATATTGGTTTGAGCGTGCCAGGATTCGGTAAAAACATTTAATACTATTGTAAGCAATTTGTAGAACGGATATGGCAGTAGATATTGCACATACACAGATAGCCTGGTTTAGTCAGATGAACTTTTTAACCCCAGCAGTTGTTGGTCCTCACTGTTACCATGAGGAAACCTAACACCAAGGGTGAGAGGCTTGTTGCACTTCGTGTCAAGAGGTACCAGTTAAAGCCAGCTCAGGCAAGATTTCCCCCAACGCAAGCAGCCGTCTATGGGACCCCATGGATGCACCCAACTGGTTCAATCCCAGTCTGGACCACATTCATAGTCAATGGCAAATGGGGAATTCCCTCCGTCCGTAACTGCAGAGCAACAACACTGTGGAGCTTGATTCTGATCACAGGAATACTCAGAATCCGTCTCAAAGCCAGTCGAGAACATTCTAAAGGTAAAGCCTGTATAAGACCAAAGTTTGATGGAAGAAGATACAAATCCTTCTTCAAAACACCATTTCAGATCGAACTTTACAATAGGTTTCAGATCCTTCACGAAGGGACTCATCTGTGTCAATCACTGCACGGTACAACCTAATGGAGGAAGCCGTTTTTGAAGCAGCAGCGCAGCCAAAGAAGTGTTGGCAAAAAATGCGCCCCTGTGGAATGCCTAGCGGGGTGTCTGAGAAAACCTTAGGCTGAGACAGGAGCGAGACAAGGCAAAGAAGAAATTCCTCATTGAGTTAGAACCAACCCTTCACGGAATGCATGGCGGAATCTCAAGCAGGGGAATGATCATATAAATCTGATGAACTGGCCAAACTCAAAACAACAGATGGATGACTTGAAAGTTGCAGATGAGAAGGGTGAAGTGGTGAATGTAATACAAGTGAGAAAATTATTCACGAAATCTCTGGTCAGGATGGGAATAGCTTCCAACCAAAAGTTCCAAGAAAAGAGATGGTACAGCCCATCAAGTGAAAGAGAAATTCTTGATGAGTGGCGCAAACTTAGCTCTCTACTCAAACAACGATAAGGGTCACCAAAAATCTGACCTTACCTTCTCTGCTGATCAGGACCTCCTTCATATATGCCAAGACCCACCATACCTCGAAGAAACCAGAAAGGCAATCAAGGAATATGACAAAACAACAGGGCAGCTGGAGTGGGCAAGTTGCAATAACATCAGAAGCACTCCAAAGTGGTGGGGAGGTAATGCTGCAGGTCATCCACAAGTTGGGCGTTGAAGTTGTCAACACTCTTACAACACCCCGGAACAGTGGATCACTAACATCATTTGTCCTTTGCCTACGAAGGAGACCTCGCCGCATGAATAAAGTACAGAGGAATTACCTGGATGTCAGTGGCAACAAAAGTCTACAACAAAAACCTGTTAACAAGAATTACGAGAGCATGTGGATCCTATACTAAGATCCAACCAAGCTGGTTTCGCCCAGGTCTGAAGCTGTGCACAGCAGGTACACATCCTAAGGAGAATCAAGGAGGCCTTTCAGAGTTATCAACTCCCCCTCACTACTTCATCGATTTTAAAAAAAGCATTTGACTCCGATCAACTGGAGGTCATGTTCTCGTTCTTCGGGCACTATGGTATCCCCAGATCAGGTGGTAAAATTAAATAATAAAAAGCCCATAGACGTCCTCTACAGCAATTCCAAAAGCGCTGTATATGGTAGTGAGAAATATTCGGAGAGCTTCCTCGTTCAAACAGGGGTATACTGCAGGGAGATGTATTAGCTCCTTTATTTCATTGTGCTGATAGACTACTGGCTGCAAAAGGCACTAAAGAACAGTTCCGGATATGATGGACCACATCACGTCAGTCAAGAGTACAGCCAAAAGTCTTAAACGACCTAGATTCGCTGACGATATCGCCCTACTGGAGTCTTCAATCCCTAGCAGCTCAAGCACAGTTATCAAGAACAGCAGCAGCTGCAGCTGAAGAATTGGGCTTATCATCAGTGTGCAAAGACAGAGTACATTGGACTACCAACTGCAACACACTTCCACGTTTAAAGTTTATAGCGAGTGCATCAACCATGTATCCCAAACTTCAAATATCTGGGTTGTATGATGGCTTCCAGTTCTAAAGAACCTTAACAGACGAAAGCGCCCTTGCTCTGGCCAGCATTTTGGGAAGTTGGATGCGCGTTCGTTGGAGAAGTCAAAGTTATACAATGCGAAATGAAAGTACGCCTCTTTCAAAACATCCACAGCTGACAGTATTTTTGTATGGCTGCGCGAAACTTGGGAGGTGCTGACCAAACAATTTGGAGAGTAGGTCAATTCTTTCGCAAAATGTTGCACAGAATACTTGCGGAAATGTCAAGGCATTGATCGTGTCCCCAATGCCAAAATCTATGCTGCTACCGGTACGGAGCCTCTGATAAACGAGTAAGGGACTGAGACTGCTTACTTTTCTTGGTCATATTCTAAGGATTCCAGAGGGAGAGCCTAGTTGGTTATATGCTTTCTACACACCAACACAGGGCAAGAGGAAGCCAGGCGACAGAGAACTTCATATCTCTCCTCCATCCAAAAGCTCTTGGGGGATACAACCATGTTTGCACCCAAAGGCTATCTCCAACTTTGCCCAAAACAGAAGTGACAGGAGGAAACTTGCGATCGCCTGCTTCGCAGTCGACTGATGATGATGACGATTTTTTACTGATTAAACTGGTTTCAATCGAAAAACCAGGTTTTTCGAATCGATTGTCACAGTTTTTGAAACAAAAAAACCGGTTTTTTCGACCGTTGATTGAATGATGTGTGAACTTATGAAACCTGGTTTTTCAACAAAAACTATGACAATCGAATTCGAAAAAAACCTGGTTTTCGTTGGAAAAACCAGGTTTATCAGCGAAAAACCAAGTTTAACGGCGAAAAACCGGGTTTCCGGTCGATAAACCGGTTTTTTCGATCCGAAATAAAACACTGTTTTTTCGAATCGAAAAAAACAAACCAGGTAGGTTGTATTATCGACCGAAAAACCAGGTTTATTGTTCATTGTGCATATACTGGCCATAAACGACTCAACATCCGGAAAGAGTTGCAAGGGAACGATGCGAATAATACATAACCCCCCTACAAAGAAACACATTGAAATCTATTGATAAAGTGAAGTTCCTTTGTCAAGTAAACTCAAGAAACCAATCCTTAACGGCTTACAGACGAGTCGTGCAAACAGATCCAAATGTGATTCCTGACAATAAGTAGATTTAACACTTAAGTGACCAAGGGGGGTCCTATGGACCTCCAAAATTTTGTTTTCGCGCTGGCCGCTTTACGCGTGGGATTTTTGCGCCGATTTTTTGTAATTGTCTGACTTTTAAATGCGCTTCTTTTCATACCAAAATAATTAAAATCGGCCAAGCCGTTTATCATCACCAAATCAAAGATAGGCAGAACCAAATATTCTGGTGAAGTGACATTCTGTCAGGAATGATTTATTATCATTCCATACACCAAACATCTCAAAATATTATACTAAAGCTAATTCATTCATTCAAAGATCTAACATAATTTACCATTAATGGCCTACACAAAATTTAAATCCCTGTGTGAGATTGAAAACATTGACCAATCCCTCCCCGGTAATTTCCCTTAAGAGGATCCCTTCAATTTGAAGTTTACATGGTCCCAAATTTGTTAAGGTGCAATTTGCCACCTATGTTAGAGCTTGAAATACCATTTACATATATATACCTTTAAAATCTCACAATTTTCCTTACAATGAAACCAATCCCTCCCTGGTAATTTTTCTAAAGAGAATCCCTTCAATTTGAAGTTTACATGGTCCCAAATTCGTTAAGGTGCAATTTGCCACCTATGTTAGAGCTTGAAATACCATTTACATATATATACCTTTAAAATCTCACAATTATCCTTACAATGAAACCAATCCCTCCCTGGTAATTTTCCTAAAGAGGACCCCTTCAATTTGAAGTTTACATGGTTCCTGATAAGAGTTGTAGAAAGGTGCCACACAATGTGACATACCATGTGTTGACTATGTTTGATCAATATTACTTTGCCAGTCATTTAGCTCAAAGGTAAAAAGGGGGGTAAAATAAGATAATCTGCCAAAAAGACACAGTTTCCTCATCCCTCCGGAAATTGACACCAAACCCCCACCAATTTTATTCAAAAAGAAGTGAATAAACAACCATCAACAAAGACAACTGCAAAAACATGGATTACATACATCGTTATCAACCCGCTAACCTTAATATGAGATAACACGCAAGCAGCATTAAAATATTCGCTTATCAAATTTCAGTCTCGTTGTGATAATAAAACTGCTGAAGATTATTATTGAAAAACATCCTCATTTAGACAGATTCTCTCTGAAACATGTTTCCCCTCTTCACTTAAAATAGAACCATCATGATGGTACCATGCTCTCAAGTGCTACTCTGATCTGACCAGCATCCTGATCACGTAGCAATTCGGCCTGGCCTGGCAAAACGCTGGTCAAAGCTGTTAATTATTCCTGGTGCTGGCGGAAGGCCATCACCGCTCAGAGGAACTCACCTCTATATAACACACGCCGCTGTGTAAATGTCATACCATAGATCCTGGTGCGAGTAATCAATCCCTTGAATGTTTGGAGGCAACACGTGCACGAATATCACCTAAATCTGCCCACTTGCAAATATCATTGCTACTAATGAACACTTAAAGAATGGAGGCCCTGCATGACCCGATAAATCGCGCCGAATGCGATTGATCATCAGCCCATTTTGTCCTGGCAACCCCTTTCCCATAATGACTTCGCCGCCACCTGACCACTGGTCATTATTTTGGCCACCCAACGGATGATACTGTCGCCGACGACCCATGTGTGGTGACACTGCTCTGGTAACAGACACAGAAAAGATGTGGGTGCCCTAGTAATAAGAACAATGAACTAAACGCACCCCATTACCCAAGATACGGCACCGATCAGCCACGCCCTTACAATTCAAAGAACGGCCTTAATTGAGCAATAGCAAAATCATATTGAATAATCGGTGAACGTAGCTCTGGGTAAGGTGCTTTCTTAACTAAAATAAGAAACAGATGGTTTGGCTTAATAAAAAAGTTCGACAGTTGATGCCCGCCCCAGCAGAAGTGGCAGCTCCTATTCTAAAGCTAAGGACCCAATAAAACTGAGGGACCGTCCGTAAGACTCTAATACCTCTTTATAGCTTATGCTAAACTGCGAGTGTTAAGCGGTGCCCCCCCCACCAAAATGCCACAACAAAATCTAAAAAACAAATGTATGTCTTATGCACTCACAAAATTGCATGACCGCTAACACCAGGACAGCAATCTAGTATCAAAAGTGCCTTTCAATGTTGGGATTGAGGCCCTGCCTACTTGGTCAGTCTAGAACAAAAAAAAACATCTGAAGACACCTGCTCTTAACTTCATGGTCTCATCCTGAATAAACGCAATATCGCCTACACATATTGCACTAGTATTATCTAACCCCCTCATAAGCAAGTAAAATTCGCTAACTCTCATTACAACATTACCACTCCAATACTCATAAAAGAAACTGAAGTAAAATACTCGCAGCTTGCTCAAATTTGGAAGTTAATGGGACCTGGGATCCTGAGTGGTTTAAACGTCAACACCTCTCTTTCATCTAGACACATGAAACGTACTAGTAGGAATCAGACCATTATTCAATTTTTTTTGTGAAATATATGCAATGGCTACCTATAGTTAGAAATTAAAGATGGGCCAGCCCCCTTGTAACCATAAAAGGGCTATATATGCAACGATTTGTGATATGCAAGCTGGCCAACCATAAAGACCCTATCAGTGATTTGAAAAAAAATATTGAAATTTGCAGGAATAGCTTCTAAGAGAAGGAAAGTCTGTAGAATTCTCATAAGTTACCTTTTCACTGTAGAAATTGACCGAAAAGGAAGAAACGGCAAGTGTTCCAAATACGATTCTCCTTCCATTACTTGTTGTAGTAAGTGGCCGTTCGGACAGTAAGCTCAAATCCTCCGATTCCTGGCCTTATAAGTTTGCGTTCTGGTCTTATCATTTGCAGGGTTGTTAGGACTGTAAACTTGTTTACATACATGCAAAATCCGATTTTGATGCTTTTTTCGATTTTGCTTATTTAGCAAATCACTGATAGTGTCTTAACTAAACTAACACTGTTCCAGTAGTGGCAATAAGGTATCTACCACAATATGAGATGGATCGTTTTTACACAAAGAACAAAATCTGCCTAAGTCATATATTCAGGGCCCCCCTTCTTGCATACTGTGTGCGCCATGACCAGCTTGCCTACATGTGCAACATTATGGAGGAATGCACTGCCGTCCCCCGTGTTGCATTTTGTTTTAGTGGAAGTCGTACAGCCACAACTTATAAGCGACTGCCTCGGTCCCATATTGTACCCCTGTCATATGTCTTATGTGAATGATTTGGATTGGGCCAGCCGACTTGTTATTTTGGAAAGCTGCGTTGACCACAAAAATTCGGTTTGGGGCCATTCTGGCGACGTATGACCGAAAAACGGGAAATTTTTGATTTTCCAGTTCACAACCCAATGCTGCGTTCCCAATATAACCAATCTGTTTATTACTTTTTGTATAATGAAAACCTTTAGACCAAAACCTCTCCAAAATAATGTTTCCACGTTCGCCAGATTGTTTTTTGGTATAGGGGACAAAAATTCGGTCAATATTGGTGACCTCAGACAAAAAGGGGTTTTTTTAGATTCAAACTTCAACACTGTATTTGTGGAAATATTTACAGTACTCACATTCTATATTTATGTCAGAAAAGACCTTGGTATTTTGTCATTACAACATGTTGGTATTAACATTAACAAGCAAGCAGACCTTGTAATTCAAACATTTATATTCACTAAGTACGGTCCCGTGGTGACAATGTATGTTACGTGTGTGACATCTCCATTGACTTAAACACAAAATGAGACCTTGTTAATGGTGCACAAAAAATGAAGTTTTAATAAGACTGCTTGTGTATTTCCCCATTCTCACATTTTGCAACCACTTTAAATTACAATGCATCCGTAATGAGTAATAGCTTGCAAGGCAATGCTACTCCAAGTACGCAGATTTCCCTGTGTTGAAACTATTGCAAGTCTGCTAAATTGGCAACTACAAACAAACCCCAAAACTTTCAAAAAGACACATGCAACCAGTTTTAACACAACCATCTTTATTTAAAATTAATGTTTTTTCGTGTTTAACCTGATCAAATACACATATTTTAACTGATAATAAGAGTTACCACTGCTACCTTCTTCAAAATGAACCCAGAACTTTATGTCCTTCAAATACGAAAATGGTTAGTGCCGGTCACTGTGTGTGACAGTTGAAGGGTATTTCCACATCATAACCTGTTTTGGAAAGAGGAAAGATCTAGACAATTTATTTTGTATACCGGAAGTACATATAACCTATGGCTTTTGACCTAATATGAACATTACCTAGACAGTGGTTTTCTAGTATGTTTGTACAGGGTGTTGTGGCTGCTAATCCTACCCTAGGATTTGCCCAGCCTGGTGTCCCTTCAAGAACTTCCTTTTAATACTCCCCCGTGTATTCACTTTTTGGCAGAAGCAAACAAAAACAACAACCCCCATTAATATCTTTGCTTAATGGTATTGGGATACCCCTCCCCAAGCCCCACAAACAGCCACAAAATGGTTCGAGTGACCTGAAGGAATATCCATAGTCAAGCACCCTACTATCTACTACTGTCCCCCCCGAACCAATAATACATAACTACCCAAACCCAGTTGATGTAAGGACCTAGGATTCAATCCCACAATGTACCCGGTGGAAATGTGTATTGGAACACAAACGATTGAAATGGAACTGATACAACCATTTGGGAGCTATAAGACACAACCTCAACCCATATTTGACCCAAATGTAGATCATTTGGAGCTGAATTCCATGAGCAATGTGAAACTGTTATCCCTATTCAAGCCCAACAACGGGTGTGAAATAGGGTAAGTTGAATTGGCAATGCTATGAAATGAAGTGAATTTAAAAACAAAAAGGAGACATGGCAGCTATTAACCATACAGCAAATGGTAACTGACCGATTAACCCCGCTGCTGATTTGAAACGCACCACAGCCTCATCATTTAAGCCCAAGCCCTGCTTGCACACCTTTCTTCTTTGCAGGCACCTAAACTAAACATGAACTAATTATTGGCCATTTGAAATTTGCACTGAGATTTGTCACTGTAGACTGTAAAATCCCAGTTGAAGAAGGGTAAGAATATTAATTTGCTTGAAGCAATGGGAGGCAGAACAAACCTAATTGTGGAAGCGGATCAAATTTGAACCCCTGCCAAAATATTTTGATGCACAATTCACCTACTGAACCCACGCTAATTGTGCCCTTAGCAAGAACCTTACATGGTACCAGTCGTTACCCTGGGCAACAATACGATCGTTAATCATTACATCCACACAATGAATATTTAAAACATTGAACTCACCGGGGCGATTACCAGTCCCATTCAATACATCGTCTTAACCCTCCGACTGCCAATCCCGCCCGCTGCATGCCTGGGCATTAACAGCATCAATTCGCTGATTTTCACCGCCATACTCAATATAAGTTGACTGGTACATCTTGTTAATTTAGTTCCTGATCGAGCTGAACGCCGCCATGATTATACGTTGGTGTTTTCTGATCGGTTTACTCAAAGTGACGTCAATCCTGCATCCATGGCCCGGCGCCTGAGATCTCCCCAGTCCTTACCCGCGACTTCGCCCCATTATCGGGTTAATTACTATCGAATGTTAGGAAATAATGAGAAGGCCAGGGAAAACGTATTAAAATATTCATGTTAAAGAAAAAAATCACACTTTTTCCCCCCTGTTACAACAACACCATGGACCTTGACAGATTTGAAATTCTGGAGCAGGAGCAGATATTTATGGGCCTTATTTAAGGTCCGTTAATATTCCCTCACTACAGAAAAGTTTTAATATACCATTGGTAGTTAGTAAGATCCTCCTAGGGTCCTGCTCGGTAGTTGTACTCTCAAATTGGTTAATCACTTTTCAATAGGGCCAATTTAAAGGTTACACAGGGGTCGAACATTTAAAATGTCCCAATCATGTGCAAAGTATGCCATATTTGTCCGTCTAGTCAAAAGGAATCCATTGGTTTTTGGATTTATAGAGTAAAATGGCTAAAATGGTAAAAGGTCCACTCATGTACAGGTGTCACATTGAGTTACTCTGATTATAGGTTAACTACTTGCATTATTGTCTATGGAAGAGGACTCTCAAAAATATAGTGTCTTTTTGGTTCGGTTCATCAACTGTTTAACTTACGAGATAAAGGTCAAGAAGATCATGAATGCCAATTGGATTGTTGCCCTATTACTATGTTGTCACATAACATGATAAAACTATCATCGCAAGATGCTACAAACTATTCTTATTTCGACACATTAACTAGAATGAACAATTGTTTATTTTTTTTACAAAATTGGAGCACTTCTATTTTGACCAGTTTGAACCCCTGTACACATGGAATTGACCTTTTAACCTTTGCAAAAAAACCAATGGTCATAGAATTGTACAAACGTATACATTTTAATGGAATCCTGTGACTAGACTGACAACATGGCGTATATTTTCACCTTAATTGGAGCATTTTTAGAAGTTTGACCCTCTGTGTAAC
>JAMKCH010030326.1:0-16307 GCA_023653785.1 Ophioderma brevispina
TTACCATCAAATGTTATTAACTCGTTAAAGCTAGCAAAGGTCACAATTTGGCCGAAATCTCCCAGATTTTTTGTTTTTCAAATGTTCTGTCGGACATTGTTAATAATATGACCAAACTGGGGACGAAATCAAGAATATTGTAGTTGAGATGAAAAAGCCATTTGGGGGCTGTTCCAGTCTTGATCCTAGTTTGTAGCGGATTCTTCTGAATTCTTATTTCGCCATTAGATGAACTAAAAATTTACTAACTTTGGTTAGAAGTTTGATTAAGAATACAGATTTTGTCCCCTTCCCTCCCGGCCAAAAGTATTTCGGGCAAGGGACTCTGAAATGTCCGAAGTCCGTATGTGCAACCCAGAAGCCCCAATGGTGCTGCAAATCAGGAGGCATTAGGGTACAGTGCTTTGTTCCAGGTAAGAGGTACCTAATATGGGCTTTGGGTCAACGGTTCTTCTTCTTACCCAAGTCTGGGGGAATTATAGCAATTGATTTGTGCACAGGAAGGAATTATAGATTTTCAAAGAATGCCCTTTAATCGGCCCAATGACCTATGACTAAATATGTGAACGCCCCATATGGCCCTTGGGTCAGCAGTTCTTCCGACCAATTTTCGCTGCAATCAGCCCAAGCATTTGGAAACAAGGAAGAAAAATGATCAATATCAATAACAGAGTATCTGTGTAAATCCCCTGCCCTTGAGTCAGTGGTTCTTCTGAGCACATTTGGTGATTATAGCAATTAATTTCGGGCACAGGGAGGAATGTATAGATTTTCAAATTACCCTTTAATCGTCCCCCCACCAAAAACTGCGAACACCATACGTGGGGTTTGGGTCAGTGGTTCTTCAAACCAACTTTGGTGAAAATATACATTTTCATAAATATTATTATTTATAAATTTTTTAAGAATGTCCCTTGAATCGGCCCAGGTGACCTTTGAACCAAATCTGTAAACACATCATATCGGGGCCTTGGCGTCAGTTCAGTGGTCCTGAGCAAATATAGTTATTACAGCAATTGATTTGTGGCAAAAAAAATGGAATTTATAGATTTTCCAAAAAGCCCCTTTAATCAGCCCACATGATCCTTGACCCAAAATCGTGTTCACACCATATGGGCCTGGTGTAGTGGTTCTTCTGAACGATTTTCGCTGCAATCGGCCAAAGCCTTTGGCAACAAGGGACTTGGGTAAGTGTGAACAGGAAGACAAGTTAATGCACAGGACAGACAGAGGATAGTCATACATTTGCCATCACAAGCTCTTGCATATAAACAGTTGAGAGAAAAATCCAATCAAGTATACCATGTACTAAAGCCTAATCTCTGGTGGATATAAGGTCCAGTCCTCCGTTGCTGTCCATGAGGTCCAATTTTCGAGACAAACATTATTTGACGCGAAAGTGTCGTCATTCAGAGAATATCAATTAACTATACCCAAGGTTTAACAGTGGGAGAGGGGGAACTCCATGAAGACTAAACATAGGAATGAGAAGGGAGAAAGGAGGGAGAGGGAGGGGAAGAAAGGGAAAATGGGGAAAGAAAAGGGGGCACGGACGGGAATGAGGGTGGTATTATAGTATTAATGACACATCACACTATCGTGCATTTTTAGTGTCATGAAGATACTTTATTCCAATCAATTTTGTATTTATAATATACACGGTAGGGAAGAAAAGGCCAGTTTAAGCAGGAGGAAACCGGAGTACCCGAAGAAAAACTGCGAGGCCGAGTTTGGACTGAGAAGGAAACCAAACGCACATGAAATCGTAGGCCTGAACCAAGGGTTGAATTGGGACCACGTGGTGTGAAGCGAAGAAAAGACTCACTGCGCTACAGCTGACCCCCCCCCCCCAACCACCAAGAAAGGCGGAAGGGACAGGGGGAGAGGGAAGAGGAGAGAAAGAAACTAGAAGGGAGCTGGAGAAAGAAAAAAAAAAAAGAGGGAAAGGGAAAGAGAAATTGGGTTATAAAGAGAAAAGAAGAAAGGGCAGGGATGAAAGCAAAAAAGGATGGATGAGGCAAAAGGTTAAGCAAGATGGGAGGTGGGTTATAAGAAATGGGGAAGGTTCATAACATGGAAGTTAACATTGGAAAGAGGAGGGAATGAAGGGAGGAAATGAATAAGTAGATTGTGGGGCATAGAACCCAATATAAACCAACGTATAACAACATCTGTAGTCTCACCAATCGTAGGAGAAGACAAAACCAAGTGTAAAATTTGTGATAAATTATTAACACATATATCCGTCGGTTCCACAAATAAAACAAATTTTCTTGAAAATGCAACCATAAAATGTCACCCAATTTATTTCCCCCAAAATCATTGCTCAAGGATACAACAGAAGGGCATACCCAGGCCGGAGGAACCCGTGGTGCGGAGAGGACCTACTCGGTAAGGTTGATTTTGCGTAATTTAGTGCAAATCCCCGGGATGCTTGTGCTGACTCAATAAGACTCAGCAAACACAGGAGATAAATATATCAACAGTAAAACGGATGTAGAAAAGCACTTCAGATCCTTTTCATCTGGTGAGTGCAGGGCCATGTGTTATATTGAGTGGAAAAGATTCCAAATGTTATCAACCACATCAGGTTGAGAAGAAATGTTCATGGTGATAAACACAAATACCGGTCCCCGGCACAAACAAATAACCAGTTTAATAGGTGTGACCTTAGTTTTCTTAAAACGCAGAGGTAGTAGTAAAGTAAATTGAATAGAGATGGAGTTTAGTAATAAGTTACGGATTTTGTTCTGCATGAAGTGGTTAGGTCTAAGGTTGCCTAGCCCACCCCTTTTCTGTCAGGACTTTGTCAACTTTCCTTTAGAAAATAAACGATTGTACAGAACACAACCACTAAGAAGCTCAAGATTTATTTGTGAACGAAGAAAAAACCCACTCAATCTAAATCGGAAGGTGATAACACCTAAAATTAATTTCATCGGTGTATGACAATATGCAATAGCACTGCACTCCCAGATGAAATGAATCTGAAATGTTTTTCTCTGCAAATGTGCCGATGTTGAGTTAGCCATAGTATGACAGACATACTATGTATTCGCTGTATGTACATAGACCCTAATAAATATATTGTAGAGAGAGACCGCACATAGTTCAAACAGAAATAGTGAACAGTGTACCCAGCAACAAAAGTACACACACAGACCAAATAGCTTCATGCAGCCAGATTTTAATATAGAAACACAATCTTACATACATCCTCTTTCCATAAAATACAATAGAAGAGGACTATATCTCCTTTTACAAAAAACTGGAAAAACTGCCCCTATGTCAAAACATACTGTAAAATAGAGATTAGAATATCTTTTTCTTGTTTTTTTATTATTCACATATCTGTTTTTAGAACAAAAACGGTTTTGTGTAGGTATTTTATTTCTGTGTCGAGCTGTGTACTCTTAAATACAACTATTTACCTTTATACTATACTGCCTTCAATGTTCAAATTGTGGCACTGCGATATTGGTTCATTGGTCACATGCCTGCCCTAATCTTGCAATAATGGGTACAAATGTGTTATTTCAAACAAGACATCATTTAAGCAGTATAATTATGCAGATTCCATGCAGTCCTTTTACAAACCATGACATCTTCATGCGGCATTGGTTTATAATAACTTCAGATATTTTGCCAAAGTTTTTTATAGCTTATTTGAAAAATAAATAGAAAAAATTTCGGCCTTACAGTAGGGCATTACTTGAAAAGTTTTTTCCAACCTCGGGCACACCATTTGCTTATTAAAGGTGAAAGGCACATGTTTTCATCATTGTCTTCCTAAAATTCAGCTTTCAGTCCATTTTCCCAAGAGACAAAACAGAACAAAAAAACTACATTTTCAAAAAATGGTTAACCATCAATATGAGCACAGTTGTGAATAGGGCATTGCCGATGCTGAGCGTGTTACCCAAACACGCAAGTTTTTGTTGCCCATGAATACTTGTACAAGTGTCGGCTCTCATATTAAGTAATAGACATATAGAAAACATAGGGAACAAGCAACTTTTAATGAAACTACCTCAACTCACCGTTTACTTGTTAAAGTCCATATTGGAAGTGAGTTTTAGATTCTCTTGTATAGCAGACAGTGCATGTGTTTTGGATTAGAATCCGTCATAAATGGTCAAAACAATATAACTTGGGAATAGCAGACATTCATACACAAGCTTCAATTACTAAAGAGAAAACCCTGGTCATATTTCTGCAAATGGCACACGTCATTCTATTCCTCTAACCATAGCAGGGATCCTAAATAACTCGGGATAGGACACTCGATCAAGTAATGGATGCATACTGCACATTGATCTGCATGAAATCTGGTAGCTTATAGTTCGCCAGTCGTGCGTGGGCGCTATTACGCTACGTCATCCCCCGGTTTTACGTCATGAATGCGTTTAAATATGCATAATTACTTATGTAGTCTTATCGAAAATGGTGGCTCTATCACCATCGATATCTGAATATATGTCCTATGGGCCAATTGTGTACACCTGTCACCCGCCTGACACCATAGGGATTCCAAGAAGGTAGGGTTTTTGTATTATCTGTCTTGGAGTTACAGGTTAAAACAAACAAAATTGTTTAGGAGTTAAAGGTAAAAACAAAACTCAATAAAGGTGTCATTTCAGTTGTAATGGGGTCTTTTGTAAAGTCAAAATTGTGTACAGAGTTACAGTTGCTCCAATTTAAATTTGAATTAAAAAATGGTGAAACTTATTAGTATACAGCTCCTAGGATAAAATTAGGATAGGTTTGGTTTTGAATGCTTAGTTAGACCCAAAGTGGGGGGGGGGAAGTCATCCCATTTTTGAATAATAGGGACCTTGAAAGACTTGACAGCCTGTGTAATTTTTGGCTAGACCCCCTCCTTAAAGACACCATTTGCCGCACTTAAGAATCATATCCAATGGCATCCCGCTCAACGCTCCCGATTTAGGCACTCAAACCTTCTACTCGAGGTGTGTTACAAATGTATGCAAGCTCGCAGTCTAATGCCCTCATTGGAGCAACAGAATGTGTTCAGGTGGGCGAAGCAGGTGGATGCCTAGTTCACAGATCACTTCCCCCCCCCCCTTAACGATGGCTGCTTATCCAACACAAGCAATGGGCACTCTATACCCCCTCTAAAATAATACATAGAGAGATTTGAAGTATTCAATTTTTCAAGCCAACTTGCAATAGGTTTCCATAAGCCTGTGTCTTTGTGTTGGACAACCTGTGCACTTAGCAGATGTTATAGCAGGTGGCAAGATTGATTGAAATAGAAATATCATCCCTTTACCACAATTGTCTCTTTCCACCCATCCAAGTAAAACCCTAAGGATGTATTGCTTTTGGAATACTTTGTAAAGACCATTGGTTGACTGTTGGTAATTTGTAACTCTTAAAGCGGTAAATTGATAAATTCTTCAAAACAGGAGCTGAAATTTGTAGCTTTTAACGTAACAACGTGGATTAAAAGACTGGTATTATGTCAAATACAAACACGACTTATTTATCTTCAACCTGCAAGTTTGTATTTCTATATTGTATGCAAAGTTGGAACATATGTAAATATTAATCGTATTAGAACACCAACATTTCAAAAGATCAACCAAACTTCATGAATATGTGACATATCTTTAAGTCATCACAAGCCACAAATTCTTCAGGAAGAAACAAACTTTTAGTCGAACAACAGTGTGTTGGAATGAGTTCCCATCTTTAAAGGATAAGCCGCGATTTCCCTACTCCTAATATCAAAAAAAATCTTGTTTACTGGCCTGGATTCCGCTAACATAACTACAAGCAGTTAGCTTGAAATCCGCTATTTAAAACAAAACAGTCATTTTATCCGATTCTCAAATTTGTATCTGTGCGTATAAAATCCGACTAGATAAAAAATCCTTTCCCTGCAAAGTCCCAGATTTTAAAAGTCATGATATCGTGGCACCAAGACCTTTACATTCTAACTCCAACATGTACATTACTACTTGGGTCTTCATTTATTCTGTTCTGGTGTACCGAACAATCACTGTAAATTTTTTAGTTGCCCAACCACACTGTATATCAATTTGCGGGAGACGATATATCAATTTCTCAAATCCTTCATTCCTACGTCTTTTTACTATTTTGGTGAATTTTTTCCCTACTAACGTATTTTTAATTGTACCCACTTGACCTGGAATTTATAAGGCTAAGAGAAGAAAATTTCCAAAACATATTTTAACCTCTTGCATTAAGACAAAAAGAAGCTGCTTATCATCTAAACCTCTCGCATTATCGCTGCTTAGCACTTTAAGAATTCTAGTAAATCATAGTTTGAACCTTTGTTTTTTCCCAGAATCTATACAATATTTAATATGCAGAAATAATAAATTTGTACCTAATACAGGTACAGTGTCATTTTGGATGCTAGCTTTGAAATTCAACATCTGTTTTTCCTCTATTAATGTGCCCAACACGTGTGGTTTCTTTATACTACTCTGTCCAGTTTGAAGCTGAAAATGACCTCATTGCAACTTGCAATGGGAGCCGTAGCACAATGGTACATTTTGGGCATACACACCTGCACAACAGGTGACACACACCCACATACCACAAGCAGTGGACGTCATCGAATACAGATTACCTAATTTGGCAATTGGTTCCTTATATCACCAGCATTGCCAACCAAAGATTTAATCCCATTGGTCAGAAAGCATCACGGTGATGCCCAAAGTGTTTACTGGCATTTTGGATGGCAAAGGTTTTAACTATTTTTTTCTCTATGGTACTTCTAGTATTCGCCATGAGTTTATTGATAAGCTTGACTTCAACCCCTCAGTCAATCAACTTGACTGAATTATTTTGGCAATCCTTACATTACAACCACCTGTATCATAAATGGGTACAGTTGCTCGACAACTGTGTGAATCCCTTTAAAGTGGATTAAGAGCAAAATTTAATAATATCTGGTACAAAGAATTGGGGGTGGACCAGCCCAAAATGTTTATTTCAAAGTTTTAATGATCAATGATTGATTATATTTCTGGATGGTTGTCAAAGCCAGTCTAAAACCTGGCAAGATTAAAGCTTACAATTTTCAAACAATACTTCAACTCATCAGTATCCCAACAAAAAATTACTACAAACAAAATCAGAACTTAGAACTGAACACTCTAGTACTCGTCTTGGAATTTGGCTTTAATATCAACATATCGCCCCACTACTGCCTTAAAAAGTTAATCCTTTTTAAACACAAAGACGACATAGTTCTAATGGTTGAAGTTAACTCTTCTCGGAACATTAAGGATAGGGTAAAACGCTGCAAAAAATGACTGATTTGGTAATAAACATAATATACTGCAAGTAAAAACTTTGCAAAGTCCCCTAGTAGGGAGCAAATATGCAATGAACTCATTAATATGCACAACTAGTGATGACACAGTGCATGGGTAGTACTTGCATTCACCACTACCCTCATACCAAGTTTTGTCAAATTTGGGACATTTGGATATGTGTAGTTCACCTTTTTAGTATGAGCCAATATGCACATAGCCTCATTAATATGCCACAAATAATAATGACCCGTGCATGGGTATTTCTTTCATGCACCACTAACCCTCATACCAAGGTTCATCAATTTGGATATTGAGGAATCTGAAAGGAAAAAAAGGGGGTGGAGTTTCAACCTTTTTAGCATTAAGCAGTAACCTTGTTTACGAGCAGTGAAAATGTTAAGAGAGACGTTGCAACATATGTCCTGGTGAATAAGACAAAAATTGGATGTAGAGTTTGCACATGGTTTTCCAGGGGAATTACACAAGTTATGACCTTTGACCTACAGACCTGTCTGTGTCATATAGTCCGAAATAGCGTAGTATGAAGTCCTTGTTGCAAGTGTCCCACATAGATTCGGGTTCTGGGTCTGATGGCTCAGATTGAGACAGACAATGGATGACACCGACAATACCACCAAGATAGATTTTGCCTATGACACATCTCCCTTCTGCTAAAGCAACAAGGGGAAACAGCGGCTCAGAGAAACCTTCCCGCGTACTTTTTTCGCCTGCAAATAGTTTTTCCTGTGGCCACCTGGGAACCTCTCATAGCAATAACCCTACTCATAGTTCCGCACAACAAAAGCTTTCCTTGTACATTATGAGAGCGCGCTTAATCTAGTGGTTTTATTTCTAATGTATAGTATATGAACGATCAAGAAAATGATTCCCGATATCTATGCGCTCTTTGTGTAAAACAGTATTTTTTTCCTTGAAACCAGCCAGAACGCTCGTATCGACTGTAGGGCATTTAGAGCGTACGATTGAGCGAACAGGAATTGAGTGGTAAGGCCCCCTAAAGTCTGCCAGTGGCATGATTAAAACAACAAACAACCGCGCGTAATTGAGACTGTTTATCAATTATTACGTCACCAGCCTGGTATCATCTCTGTGGTTTACACCTTTCACTCGTACTTTTCCATATACTTTCGCCACATGAATGCCCTATGTCTAAAGATAAATTCAATTACAACAAGTTTCATTGAATATATCCCACATTTTACTTATTGTATAACTGTTTGTTTGGTCATTTGTTAGACTCGATAAAAAAAAAATCAAATAAGGCTGTCAACTTGGGCGGGTCCGGGACGAGTCTAGAAGTTGAGACTTGGAGTCTATAGGCACGGATGTATGATTTGTATCATCATGTTAGGCTCGGTCTAGGATATCGTATTTTGCATGTAATTTTCCTTTGGCTTGTCAATTCATGTGTCAATGCTTAAATTGAGTTTGTGTACCGTTCGTGACCGTGTACTCTCTAGCGTAGGCTGTGTGTGATACACTAGACCACTGTTACCTTCCCGGCGACACAGGAAAGAAATTGAGTCAACACCATTACCGGTGAGCAGGAGGGGACGGAGGTGGGGGGGGGGGGAAAGGGGTAAAGGGGGGGAGGTAGAGAGAATGGATGTGTGGGGGGATGAGGGGATATAGTCGATAATCTGGTTCGCGCGCAAAGGATTATGGGGGCTGGCTTCCGAGCTGCGTTAGGTGGATTTTAAAAAATGAATAAATAAACAAGTACCAAACAAAATCCTTGATCACTCAATACACATCAACATGCAGAATGAGACTTCATGCATATTTCCACAGGTATCAAGACTGTTCCGTCATTGACTGCTAGACTTCAGGTCCAATTACTTTGTTTACAAACGCAAAGATTTCCCATAATTTTCAAAACTGAAAATAAGAAATAACGAACACATTCAGACTTACTATGATTGATATAACTGTTGGCTACTAACAGTCACTTGTATGAAGTACAAATAGAGGCAATTAACATGTGATCAGTATACTCTGGGCCATAATTTCTTGACATAACAACTTGTGCGTTGTCTTTGCATGTACTGCATCTAACGTGCGACACGTTTGCGCCGTTTTAACGGGAAAGCGCACATATTGTCAAAATTCTGATCCAGATATAGACCTTAATACCTCAAACAAAACCTACTTATTTGAGGAATTCGTGCGATTTATATTGCCAAAAATGAATGCAAAATGGATTGGTCAAAGTTCAGTAGAATTATTGGACTAAAACAAAATCAGTGTTTCTGAAGACCAACTCAAGCACATTTTGCTACACCAAAGCCATCTCCAAATTTTCCAGCAGAAAACAGCTACCAACTAACCAAATGTTCTTGGACTTTTCTTGTAAGATATTTTGCCAATGATATGGAAATACCACTTTCTTTCATATGATCATGTTCCATTTTCAAGAGAACAATGCAGTATCTGGGAAGAAAAAACCCTTCATGTACCTTAGAGAACCATTTTATGATCCACAGCTAAAGCTCTTATAAAGATATATTCCTGAAAGAGTTACAGGTCCATGGCCGCGATCCGCTAATAGCCTCGTCCTCCAGGTACCCCATACATTTTACCGTAAGTGGCAAAATTTTGGGTATCAAAGAAGCTACTATTTTTCTCATTTGCCCTGTAAGTCTAGAGTTAAAGGTTGTTTGGTTTGAAAGTTATGAGCAAAAATATGCCCCAGTTTGGTCGACAAATGAATTTTACACGGTACCTCATGGGGATTACAAAATCTAATTTTTTAGCTCTCACTTAAAAATGGTTGAAATATCGGCGTACAAAATTTTACAGTTGGGGTTTTGGGGTGAAGGCATTCTATCAAGATGAAAAATTTTATCGACTTAAATCGGCCATCCTCCTTTAAACACCCTGATTGATTTATCATTTTCTGTAGGATTTAGCTTGTACTTACTAAGGTTTCCCTTCTAAGCCAGATATATACTAATCCGAAAAAAAAATTTCATTATACCATTTCTCTGTGAATTTAAAGGAAAAGGTCCACTATGTAGACTAACCAATGGTTTAATAAACCCAGGTCTAAAGTTAAGACTCCCTTCAGAATACCAGACTATATCCCCATACTATCTGCTATCCGAATTCCATTCAAGCAAGCTCTGGCAGAATTTCCATCCTCTCCTGACAAATTGCTGTGGACCATCCACGTCGCTCCAATATCAAACCATCTACCTAATGACCCACACACTGTATCTAATACACAACCTTATTACAAGATTAGACGACCTTTTTTTGCTTATTGTTTTAAAACACTACACATTTTGGTCTGAGAATCTTTCTGAATGGGCACAGCCGCTTATGGATTCCAGCCAAAATGCATAGCATCATTTAAAAGTCCACAAAACCAATTGCATAGTCGTAACCTCACTTATAACCAATACTCATATATTAAACCTTATAAATCTTTCATTGTAATATCACTGTCTTTCAATCATCTTTCATTATGCTTTTATTCATTTCTTGAACTCTCCTGTATTTAACCAACGCATGGGTTTTCATAACACCAACAAATCATGACGGAGTGTCACACGCCAGCCTAACATAATGGTAATTGTGTGTGAATAAAGGTTTGTTTTTGTCCAGCTGTTGACAATTGAGAGGTTGTTGAGATGCGTAAATCGGTACACAGAGGTCAGTATAAACCAATACCTCTTGTGTCTTTTAAGGATTAATTCACCTCTTGTATTGCCTGATTATGCAGGGTTTTAAGTTAGTAACCATCTTATTTCAATTTGAATTTGATTTTTTTCAATTTTTCCCCCCCCCCCCCTTGGGCCAATCACCTAAAACAGCTTTGTAGAAATAACTATATGAACCATGGGCTATAACTGTCTTGTGAATGATGTCCTGCAACCTCTAGGTTGTAGACAACCCAAGCACACTTTGACACCCAGACGGCACTAGCTGGCCCAACGTCTATTGAATTCTAAGCGACCCAGAAATATATATTGTGCCATTGATTTTTATGCAGATACAATGGAGTACCTCTTCCAAAGCCCAGTCTTTGTTAATGCAGTAAGGACCCACGTCAATATATCTGATTTTCTGTTAGTTTTGCACTTTGAGCACACACACATATACAAATAACTAAAACAACATCTCAATCCTTCTGTAATGGTAAAAGTGTTTGAGTATACTGACGCACGTCCTACACTCTTGACGATTACCAAAAATTGTGAAAGACAATGGGATTTTTGACAGTTTGAACCCTCCAGTTGCAACGAGAAAAAATAAAAAATATACCAAACACAGGAATTAGCGCTCACGCTTGATCTTGAGCTATCACCGTATTCGTTGACACGTTGTGTGAACGATGCGGGCATGTGGAAGGACGCTCTTCAGTTTTGTCATCGTCCAGGTGGAACTCCTTGGCCACTTTACACCATCGATGACAGTCGCAAAGTAGTAATACACAACACACCGCGCTCATAACGGTAATTTTTGACCTTGTGGCTCCATGCCGGGCCCTCTTGTTATCCATACCCTCTCATCTTTGTGATACCTCCAGTCCCCTGTTTGTAGCTGAAATGAAAACATTGTTACACATCATTATTAGAGGTGACGGCCAAGAATCCCAATTTTTTAGACTCACCATTGGTTTAGAACACGTAAATTTGGCGAATCTTGACAAAAATGCAGATTTTGTTTGATAAATTATATGCATATTGTCGTATTCCAAACTGTTGGACTGAATATCTACGGCCACTATAGGTTTATTTTTTATGTATGTATAACCGACGAGGATTAGGTCATATGTGGGTCATGGGAACATCTGACCGTCCCACAATCAAACTCACCTAAATTGTTTGTGTCTTGTATTGCTGTACCCCCTATTTCCAGGACGTCTGCTGTTTTTGCACAGTTTTCCTTCTTCGTCTGTGTAGCAAACCGTCTAGCTCAGTCATGGTTTGAACCGTATTCTGACCAGACTTATACCACATGCCCGCTGATTCGTCCGATTCATGTCCATATGACCTTGGACCTCTGTCTCACCCTTTGACCGTCGCACACAGTCATCAATAATGTAAATTTAAATTGCCCAAATAGCGTCTTCTAACAGGATTATGGCCGATATCAACCTAACTTTTTCAGAGGAACGCCACTGACCCCATGCTCATATAGGGTGTTCAGGATAAGGAGTCAAGGTCTTAGGGGTTCATTTCTGTCTGAAACCCAGATATGTCATTTAATTGCAAAAAAATAATCTTCTACACGATTATGGCAGATATCAACTAAACTTTTTACAGGAACCACTGACCATAGCTTCATTCTGGTTGTCGGAATAAGGGATGCAAGGTCATTAAGGGGTCACGTCCATTCAAACAAAAAAATTTTAAAACATTCAAATTTTTTTTATCTCAAAAGTACACAGAGCAGAGTCCACACCTTTCAGATATCTTATATTTATAGCCAATTCGCCGATGGTAGTGCACTTATGTATCCAGTTGGTTAAACTACGTCTCAGAACCGCCATATGGCTCATGCACCTGTTCCGATTATGATTTGCCAAACGATTTGTGTTGTGATCAACGGCTCCTAACAAAGTTAGCGTGAGCCAGTTTGACCTGTCACAAGACGGTCTTTTCTAACATGCTCTACATCATCGATATATGCCAGGTAGTTTTTCCTGTTGGTCAAAGGTCATTTACAAGTCTTCTGGTTTTTACGCTTAATATATTCAAGAATTTTTATCTCCATAAAAAAAAAAAAAGCCAAGCAGATTTCCTTTTTTTATTTGCACTGGAAACAGGCATTTTGGCTGTGTACATTAGGTTTTTTTATATCGGGGCTCAAAGGTCAATAAGGGTGTCAAAAGGTCAAATTGTTCCAAAATGCTACAATAAGACCAACTTGGCTGTATCTCCGCCTATATAGGACAGATAAAGCCTATTTTGCTACAAGTGATCTCACATTATTGTAGGGAAGGTCTATGTGATAGATTCTTGACCTCAAAGGTCAAAGTTCAAGTCAAGTTCAAAGTCACATTTACAAACAAGCTCCGATTGAGTTGGAAATTTGTCAGGAAATTATTCCTTGTGATATCATAAATACAAATAAGTAAAGTTGACCCCATCCTGGACCCAGGGGTCACCTTATAGAGTTGAAAAGGTCAATTCCTTGACATGCTTGGCTTGAGTTGAAACTCAATAATAATAATGCTCCGTGTAACGTTCCACATTAACCCATAAAAATGCATTTACTGACAAGTCTGGACTCATTGGTCGTTAGTCAGGCATGGGGTCAAGGTCATTCAGATGTTATTTCCCGGTCTCTGTTCGCCATGTCTACTCTACTGCATTGCTTAGTTTATTTTGTTCTTGTGAGTTTGTCTATATTAAAACAGGCTTGGCCGCCATCGACTGCATAATACATTTATCCATTGTTATAGACTCCTTGAAATATAGTCCAGTAACCCACTGTGGAAGAGACATGGTCCTATTTTAATCTACTAACTAATCTTGAATCCCTAATTAAGAAGTGCTTGAAAGCTCCTTGGCAGTATTTCTGTCTGTAGGGTTTTAATCAAACTTCTGAAACATGCTATAATTTTACCTCTTCAGACCATCTCTGTCCTGAATTGAGCATAGATAGCCAAATTGTCAGCATTTAGAATCTTTGCAAAACCTGTAAATATGTCTATATTCTGGTTTTACACGTGTTGTCCAGGTATTATGCCGCACTCACAATCTTAAGTTGTGGGGGGGTTCACAACACATGGGACAACCTACCCAATGAACCTGGTATCTACAATCCCTCGCCAAAGTACGGGAACACCCCAACGCTTTCTAATGCAATCCAGTGTGAGACGTTGCTTGTGGATGAAATATACGTTCTCAAATCACAGGGAAAGCAGGAGCTGGGAGAATTATTTACCCTTTCCTCCCCCTCCCTCTCAGACAATGTTGGACCTCTTTTCACACACGAGTGAAAGAAACATTGGCTCTGAAAAGATTGTACAGGGGAGCAGGGACATTTCACCAAATGCGCTTAAGTGTTCCAAGCCTTTTGACTAGGATTGTATGGTCATGAAATTGAATAACATATGGGGATTCAACCATCAATTTAGAGTTCTGACTATTTTGGGCCATGACATCAAAATGACCTTTGACCCACTCTTGTGAGGGGTAACTTGTGGGGACTACCCAGACGCATTACATGCAAGTGCCATTATAATGTCTGCAATGTATGTGGAAACAGTGGGCAATTAATGTTTACAATCCGAGTTAACATTTGGGTCAACATTTTTACCACCGACAATGCTACGGTACACAGACAACAGCATTCCCTAAACATCAACACAAAAATGAAAAGCATATTTCAATGAATATCACTTTTCCTTTCCACAGACTACTCACAAGTTCTGCTGCTGCTGCTAACTGTAACACATCCCCTCCATGTGTAAGTACAGATAGAACAAGAGATCTTCTCCATATCTACTCAGCTTGACTTGTGCTAGCTGCTTCTCTTGCTCTCGTATGTGTAAATTTGTAAAGGTATTCTCTGGTCATGGAAGTCATGTCCTGTGGTCCTACTTGGTGCATCCGCCCACGGGACTGGAAAGTACCATAAAGGTTCCTTGGGGAAAGAGAAAAGATAGAATTAGCAAGTAAACAAAAGCATGAGAGAGGGAGAGAGATTGTGTATGAAGGAGTGGGCAACAGAGCATAAAGCTGATAGAGGGCGAGAAAGAGAGTGAGAGAAGTGGTGAATAAAAGTCCACATAAAGTGGAAAATACGTACAATTAAAGTACTATAATATTTGGATACTTAAAGGTGTCATTTCGTGATTTCAGCACATTCTTTTTAGTTCCTCGATCACTGAACTTGAGAAAAGCTTGATTCTCAAATTTTGAGCTTATCCCAATCTCGCGGTTTTTTGGTATCGGCAATTGCTCATTTCCCACGGTCCTATATCTATTGTGCGTAATTTTTGTCTGTTTACGGACAGAAATACACATTGGCAAATTTCTTCAGATAAGACCGAATTTTGCATGTAGAATTGGGCACATGTGGATTACTAAAGGCTAATGTTCAGATGATCTATAAAAATCTCAACATTTTTTTTAGGTAGTCCGGGAGAGGATGTGGATCACGAAATGCCCAATTTAATCCAGCTCAACCCTATCTGCATTTGCAACTAAAAGTTCTCCCCAATTTTTTTCCCCTTGATTTTCAAGATAAACTACCAAGTGTGAAGATATAATATTCTCAGCTCACAAACTAGACAATAAATTGGGCATTTGAGTTTGCTTACTAGGTCGGCTCCGTTAATCCGGGAACTCTGGTCGTCACTGTTTTTTTTTGTACAAAGCGGTGTGGTAATGCCATTGACTAGTTGTTATATCCATACAAGCAGCTAAATTATTGTCTTACCATTTGTCAATCTGACCCAAAGTCAAATAAGATGACGAACATTTCATGTTGACATATTAACCACAAAGTTTAAAAAAATGCCCAAACAATGGACTATTTACCAGCGTCCATGTTATTGCATGATGTGTTGCTTTCACAACGCATCAGTGGAAGTGGCATACCTCCGGAGTGATCTATAATAGGTTTGTTCACAAATGCAAGAGCTATTTTTGTTTACAACCCTTTCCCTTCTTTCCATCTGCAATACGCTTGGAGGAAGGTACTTCTGAGAAGCCTTCAACAGTCCACACTCCTTATCATTTTCGTATGCTGAATGCCGTTTCACTTCCATTTTAACGCCCTCATGAGAACAAAAGATTGATGCACCTAACGTAGCCCTCCTCTGAGGAATAGTCCATGTTTTGGCCCCTGTTGGGGATAGTCCTTGGTGCTTTTTCTCAGTCTACCCTCCATTTCACTTTTTTTTGTGCATTTGTATTTTTTTTATAAAATCCTTGTGAAAATATTATATTTTTAATGAATTTCCATTTGTAATATTCTTTATTTTAACCTTTTACCTATAGTATTAAAAAAGTA
>JAMKCH010030327.1:0-17381 GCA_023653785.1 Ophioderma brevispina
TGCTCTTTGAGCGAAAAGGCTGGGAATCAAAGTAGGATTTCCAAATTGTGGACAGATAGATATACTGCGTGATTATCTATGGACTGTTATATGTGGATTTAATATCGTCGAGGGACTTAATTTAACCTTGTGTCTTGAACTGCTGGACAAAAGTTATCTTCTCAGGACTGAGAAGATTCCCATTGGAATATACTACCTGAAGAGTTTAATTATGTGAACTGTGCATACTGTCATTTTGGAGTCTTCGCTGTGAGGACATATCATCGTGAACTCAAGCCTTCAACATAGGTACTGGAACTCCAGTTAGTAAGTTTAAAATGTGAATTATTATGTAAAGTTGTTTTGACATCATACCAAAATTCTGACCAAATCATGTAAAGATCATTAAAACTGTTATTATATATAATTTAGATCATTTGTACACAAGGCCTCAATTTATTTGTGTTTGAAAGGTATTTCGACCTTAGACGTCTACGAGACGTCTAACACCATTTAGAAGGCTAAAACTATGTGTTTTTGGAACTTAAACTATGAGAAAGAGTCAAATGTCACCTTTAATTTGCTTTTGTTTGAAAAAAATCCGATGTTAGGTTCAAAGTTACACACAAGTGAGTAACCAGCGGGGGGCAGGGGGGCGCCGAGCCCCCCCCAACGGAACCCTTGCCCACCCTTCTTTCTGACCCCCCCAAATGAACTGACCTTTGTACAGTGTATATGGAGAAGGACCCAAATTAGCCCCCTCAAAAAATGTCATGGCACCCCTTCTGCCCCCCCATTTGCAAAAGGTCTGGTTACGCACTGGCTACACACGATTTTTTAAGGTGGTAAGCGGAAGACAATACGCATTTGATGAATCGCCACTGAAGAACAATAAAATACATTTTAAGAAGTTGATTTATGAATTTTATTGTTTTTTCAAAAGGTATATTAATAACTTGCCCATTAAAAAATGGTACTCTAAACTATAGCAGTTTTTTTCTGAAAACTTAAGTGCCTATTATTGCTTAAAATTAAGTTTTTTTATGATCCTAAAAAAAAGTTTGTAGTTACCTATTGCATAAAATTAATTAAAATAGTGTTTCTATACTTTTAAGTTGCGATTCTCCTTTCAATATTTTAGTGATTTTGCAAACAAAAAACAGATTTACCTATGTAACTTGCTTCAAAAAACATACAATTTACCATGTAGATAGTATTAGTTGCTTGATGACCACAAACCGAAAAAATAATTACTATATTTTAGCCAAGTGATAAATTAGATATGTGATATTAATTAGGCACTTTGTTTTCTTCCGATCTTTCACAATTACGTTATTTACCAAATATCTGCATTTTGTGTTAATAAATCGGTGCTTTTTTTAGGTTTAGGTCAGAGGATGTCAAGAGCTAATTGATGTATTACCCCACATGCTAGGGTATATGTTCTTGAGATATTGTGTTTCCAAAAATCATAAAAATGCAAATTAGATGTTTGGCATTTGCGTTACAATGGCCAACGGTTATCAAAAATTGTGCCAAATTTTAAGTAAGTCTTGTCCATACTTTTGATATTTGATACCGAATTTGGCCTCAATTATTTAGTTAAAGATCTATGCAAATGGTGGTTTTCCACCTAAGCATATGAAACGGAGAGTTGGGGATGAAGTGTGGTGGTGAAGTCTGAAGGGTCACGGAAGAAGGGTAAGGATTTGTATCATAGAAATAGATACAGAATCCGAGACTAGATACAGGGTAGAGCTTAAAAAAAAAAACTTGACCCTGATTGTGTCCGCAACACATATCAAAATGACGGTATTAACTGAAAGCTTAGTTCGTTATGTATTTTGCACTGCAAAGATCATTACATCGTTTAAATATAGACCGAGTTACAGTCGTTTGAATCAAGTAGTTCGTTTTCTGGCTCTGTCCACGGATTCACATTAAAATGAACGGCGCCGTGTATTCCAAATGGGAATCGTGGACTATGGGAGAAAGCGGAACCACTAATTCAAAGACTAGCTCGGTCTATACTTAACCGATGGAATTATCTTTGCAGTAAATAAAGATAAGGAAATAGGCTTTTTCGATGTGTTGATACCACATATATTGATATTTTATTTAAAAACTCAAAAATGGCGGACACAACCCGGTCAAGTTTTTTTTTTTACTAACCCTGTATAATACGTGTCTGCACCCTCGAACTCACAATAACGATTTTATATACCCATACAGAACAAAATAAGCACAAACATAGGCACGAAAATTCTAAGGGTGGTTCACAAAACAAACAATACTAACCGTAAATTAACTATTGGCCTGTTGGCCTCATCAAAACTACCCCAAATAACGATTTTTTTATCATACCCAAGCAGAACAAAATAAGCCAAACTAGGGCCTCTAAGACCAAACTTCTAAGGGTGATTCACAACACAAAAAATACGTACCCGTAATTAACTGTTGGCCTATTGTTTTAAATGAGTGCAAGGGTAACGAATTTTCAGCGACAAGAATCTTTGAAAATAACAAAGCAATAAAATCATCTTTTTTCTGATTCACAAACAAAATTATTGATTCTATTTTTTTAAAGTATTTTAGTGTATGTGAGAGCAATTATGCTGAAATCTTGTTCCAACTCGATTCAACAATGCTAAAAATCGCAATTCAGACAGTGATTTAGGTCAAAAATGAACGCGAATTTTCGGAATTTATGTTGTCACGCAGCGCATCCTAACTCACATGATACGGACGTTGAGATGCGTTCCGAGGGGGTGATACGGGATATATCTAGTCAGTAAATTGACGGGCGAATATCCAATGAAAATCGAGGGATTTACATAATGGTATGATAAAAGTAAATTACAGTCATTGTGATGATTTGACCTTGGATGACCCGAGGAGGACATGGAAAGACCATGAAAAATTGTTGGTATCAATAGTCCACTATACCCACTGTTTATGACATAACAACCATGTGTAGTAATTTGGACCCTGATAATCCCCGCATGACGCTTGAACGCACCTTCAAAATTTTCGGCATGAATTTTACCACACACCACCAAGTTTCATCATCATACCACAATTAAGATGGATCGATTATGCAAATATTAATAATTAATAAATCCTAATGTGCATATTGTAAGGTCAAGAACTCTCGACCCACTTCTTTCTACCAAGTTGCAACATTAAAAAGCCTAGGTAGATAGTACTTAAGTTGCTCTATGACCACAACCTAAAAAATAATTAAATATATTTTAGCAAAGTGATTAAATTAGATATGGTGCATATTAATTAGGACTTTTCCGAATCTTTACAAAGTTACCGTTATTTTACCAAATTCGCATTTTGATGTAATAAATCGTGCTTTTTTAGGTTTAGGCCATTGAAGTAGGTCAAGAGCTTTAATTTATGTATTACACACATGTCTAGTGGTATATGGTTATGAGATTTATTGTGTTCCAAAATCCAAAAATATATAAAAAAGGCAAAAATTTAGCATGTTTTGGCATTTGGTTACCATGGCAACGGTTTATCAAAACTGGATGTCAAATTTTAAGTATAAGTCTGGTCAATCCGTTTGAATATTGATACGATTTGGCATCAATTATTTAGTTAAAAAGATCTATGCAATAGTGTTTTCCACCTAAGCCATTAAATTGGGAAACGGAAGGTTGGTGATGAAGTGTGGTGGTTAAGTCCTGAAGGGTCAACGTAAGAGGGAAAGAGTTTGTATCATAGAAAGAGACACAGAATCCCGAGACCTATATACAGGGGACGTAAAAAAAAAAAAAACAAAAAAACTTGACCTGATTGTGTGGTCCGCAACACATATCTAACATGCGGTATTAACTGAAAGCTTAGTTCGTTATCTGTAATTTGCTGCAAAGATCATTCACAAAATCGGGGGGTTTTAATATAGACCGAGAAAATACCAGTCGGTTTGAATCAAGTAGTCCCGGAAAAATAATTTGCTCTATAAAAAATAAGTCACAGGGATTTGGCAGCACTAATAAAACAAATGAACGGGCGAGGCCGGTGTATTCACATGAGAATCCGTGGATATGGGGAAAAGCGGACCACTATATTCAAAAGACTGTAGCTCGGTCTAAAATACTTAACCGATTGAATTATCTTGGCAGTAAATGAAAGATAATGAAAATAGGCTTTTCTTTCCGATGATGCCACATATCTTAATATCTTTTTATTTAAAAAAAGGGCTCAAATGGCGGACACCAACAACCCGGGTCAAGTTTTTTTTTTACTCACCCTTATAATCCTGTCACCACCCACCTGAAACTCCCCTAATACGATTTATCATACCCATACATACAAAATCAGCACAAACAAATAGGGCCTACGAAAAATTCTTAAGGGTGGTTCACAAAACAAACAATACTTAACGGTAAAAATTAACTCTTGGCCTGTTGGGCCTATTCAAAACTCACCCAATAACGATTTTATCATACCCAAGCAGAACAAAATAAGCACAAACATGGCTAAGACACTTCTAAGTGCTTCACAAAACAAAAAATACTTAACCGAATTAACTGTTAGGCCTAATTGTTTTAAAATGAAGTGGCAAGGGTGACGATTTTCATGCGACGAAGGAATCTTTGGAAAATAACAGCAAGAAAAATCATCTTTTTTTCTGATCCCAACCAATTATTGATCTATTTTTAAGTCTTTAGTGTAGTGAGATCCAAATTATGCTGAAATCTTGTTCCAACTCGCTTCAACAATGCTAATCGCCAAATTAAAGCAGTGATTTAGGTCAAAAATGAACGCCGAATTTCGAATTGTTGTTGTCACGCATGCGCACTTCCTAACTGACGTGGTACGGACGTTGAGACGCGATCCGAGGGGGTGATACGGGATATATCTAGTCAGTAAATTGAGGCGATTATCCAATGAAATCGAGGGATCTACATAATGGTATGATAAAAGTAAATTACAGTCATTTGATTGATTTGACCTTGGATGACCTCGAGATGACATGGAAATGACCATGGAAAAATGGTTTGTATCAAATGGTCCCACTATCTCCCCACCATGTTTTATGACCATAAAAGAAATACAACCATGTGTAGTAATTTGACCTTTGATAATCCCCGCATGACGCTGAAATGACCTTCAAAATTTTCGCACTGAATGTTTATCACACCCATATCATCCTACCACAATTACGATGGATCGATTAGCAAATTAATTTCTAATTACATACCGAATCTGCATATTGTAAGGTCAAGACCTCTCAACCCCCAAACCAAATTTTAAAAACCAAAAAAGAAAAATTAAAAAAAAAAAAAAATCAAATATTTGCAGTTGCATTTTGCAAAAAACTCAAGGGATGGCCAATATTAGCTCGTCCCATACTAATCCGCACATTTCATGTACTTACAATTCGCAAAAAGATGCATGGCATAAATAAATAAACAAAACAAAACCACATCAACAACAAAAAAAAAAAATAAGACTTCATTTATAAACTGCTGTGTAAAAAATGTTTTACGAAGAACAAAAAAAAAATCACTCTCGAAATAAAACAAATAACACACAATAAGCAAAACAAACAAGGTAAAAAAACAGAACAAAACTACAACAACAACAAAACAACAACAACAACAAACAGATTCTTAAAGAGACATAAGAAGTCCCTTATGTTGCTTTGACTTGAAATAAATAAAGAAACTCCTATGTAAATTTTACTGTCAACATTAAACGGTATTTTCACTTTGAATTCAAAATTTGATAAAACTGACACTAAATGCAATTAATTGATATAATATATTTCGCTTTGCCAACAAATCATATCAGAATGGTTACTAAGCATTGCGATTTTTGTTGCAACAGTTTCTGATGAGAAATTAAATTTGTACATGGGAGGTTTTTAAAAATTCGTCCATTTTCACATAGGAGCTTTTGCTTTTAAACGTCAAATACATATAGGATGTTTTTCTCCTGTCCAGCGGGGACGATATTTTGAATGCTTACTAATGTGTTAGATCAATACCTGAACGAATATGACGAATATGCAGTCGTTATGTATGTAATAAGATTGTTAAGATTATGATTTGTATTTTCTGTCGTACACGACGGAAATCAAGCATGATTTTCTATGTGGACGATTACGACAGCAGTTCAAAGAATAGTTTATGGTAATTCTCAATTACCTGTTTGAGCAATAAACATTCGAACTTTCTCGGCAGGTGTTCTACAACCAATCAATTGCAAATTGAGAGAAATGTGAACCACCAAAAGTCTGTCCATTTAATCAAATACCATTGCAATGGATGGACATTGGACATTTTATCATTCCGTTACACAATACATTTATAAGTCCCACAGAAAGTTTGGAATATTTTTTAACCATATATTTCTGAATTTATGGAGAATAATGTATAATATTTAGTATAACAACAAAGCTTGTTCTTTTAGACTTAAAATGGCACCTCAGTTGCGACCATACCTGGTTTTGAAGTGGAGTACCGCCCTTAGAAGGTAGCAGGGTCAAAAAGAAAAGGTTGCCAAATCTAGACTGAAAAGCGCTATTAGCCTGTGATTCTTCATCCACACTCATGACATGGAGAGAAAAGACAGTTAGGCAATGGATAAACAGCACGAGTAATTAAACTTACCCTAATAGCGATTTGATCCTCCGTATGCTCCTACGACAACCTGACATCTCCTTCTCATTCTGCTCACAAGTCTCCTCACTCTGTCCTGGGGTATGGCGTTGCCAAAGCATCAATTATCTTTGCTCTGTTTGGCCGAGCATGATCATCTTGCAATAGCGCATTCTGTCCCAAGGTTTTGCAGAACTATGATTTTTTGTCAGGGACGTAGCTAACAAATCTATCGTACATTGCAATAAATAACAAGTACCATGTGTTTTTGGTTCAAAACTTATGCGGCTCTGACAACCAGTGTTGTTTGATTTTTTTTGTGGGGGCACACTGTATAATAACATAACATCACTCGCGCAATATTTTAATATAGAACACGATATCTCGATCTATTCCTTATTTCTGATTTGTATTTTCCCCCAAAGAATATGCAACTGTTCTACGTTCTGGAACCAAATATATCAGTGAATATTCCAGCGAGAAATAAAGTGTTAACCCTCAATTTACAGTGTGTGTGTGTGTGTGTGTTTTTTTTTTTTTATTTATTAAAACCTTTGTTCGAAACGACTCAAAAATCCCTGGCCGTGCAGCGACATTATCCTAGCGTGGTATCCCGGTCATGGGCTTTAGGGCCCGCCGGTTTCGAGACCGAGCCTTTTATTTTTAATGTTTTAGCATTATTTATGTTCAATATTTAAAAAGGCGGAAGGCCATGGGTTGCCACTGAATTGTCCACCTCTAACCCAACCATCCAAAGCCTACAAAATCCCACAGGCAACGACTGAGAAGAAAGCTAAACAAAAAAAAAAAAAAAAAAAAAATCAAACAAACATCAAACGTGTGTAGCGATTCCGTCATCAATGAACGCCTCGCACACATGGGCACAAACATCCCTGGCGACTCAGCGACACCGTCCAAGTGATATCCCTGTCAGGGGCTTTACGCCGCGCCCACGCCCCATTTCGAGACCGACTAACCCCCCCCCCCCCCCCCCCCCCTTCCGCTATTACTTTACTTTACTCTCTCGACGGACAGAAACAATGTGGGATTACGGTTGATATGCCGTTATGATTTATACTTTACTAAACAGATTTTTCGGATTACTTCTTCAAACTTCTTCTCCCGCACCAATTTGTTTTTATGCTGGCTAGCAACCCTTACCCCCCCCCCCCCCCTCATTGACTACTGTTGATGTATTGGTTGCGGCCAAGGCTGGTCCTCTTCTTACATTACTCGCCAGATGTTATATTTGGCGATAAAGGTGTGAGGTAACGTAACAGAAGATATGTGAAACACGTTCCTATTCTCTCTCCCGGTTCTTCTTCTTCTTGCGTATGAGGCAGCACTAATTTGTGTGTTAAACGTTGGAGCCAACTCAAATTTGTTTAGTTGTGGTTTGAGATATCTGTGTCCACCGGCGGACGAAAGGTAGGGCACACTCATTGAGAATGTGATCCGCAGTCTGTGATGGAGAACCACATTGGCAGCTGGCGATGGCCGCAGTCCCATCGGTGCATATTGTTTTGAAGCGACCGACTCCTGGGCGAATTCGGTTTAAGGTGACCCATTCCCTTGCGTGGGAGAATTGCTGCCAGTGGTAGTTCTGTCTTAGGTGTAATAGAGAGTTCATCTGGTCTTGGAATGTCTAGCAGCGCGTAGCATGTCTGTAAGATGTTGAATGGGGAACTGGATAGTTTCGAGCGTGTCGGCAGAAAGGTCGGCGAGAGCACGGTCTCTGTCTGCCGAGTTGGTGTGATTCTTTGACAGGGTTATGCAGCAGGTGCGTGTTGGCCAGCAGGGCCTTATTCACCTAGTTTGTGCGAGTGTGCTCCCTCGAAGTGTGCAGGTGCAATGACTGAAAGCAACTGGTAAAAAGTCAGATGGAGTGGGGCGGAGGCCAGCCAGTATGGTTATAAGGCTCGTTGGTACGTGTCCAGCTTCTTTGTGTGAGAGCGTTGCAACCATGCGGGGCGGTATTCAGCAGTACTGTAGACCAGAGCAGGCAGTGGTGAGTAGGGGTTCGTGGGGCTGGCAACCCCAGGAAGAATACACAAGTTTGCCACAGGAGGTTATTCGCGAAGATACCTTGACGCATACGGATTCGAGGTGCAGCCGGTAAGTAAGCTTGACGGTCTAGCTTCACTCCCAAGTAGGTTTGGTGTAGGATTGTATGGCAGAGGCGCTCCATGAGGTTGATTTGAGCTGGCGAGAGCCCTCTTTGGAGTGAGGTGGAAGGAAGTAGCGGTGGTCTTGGCTTCGCTCAGCTTCAGTCTCCAGGTCTTGAGATATGCCTGGACAGTAGGGCAATGTCTGTAAGTAAGTGTGGCTTTCTACTTCTATCCAGTTGCTGTCCGAGTCGAGGAGGGCAGAATCGTCGGCGTAGCCAATTGTCTAGATGTTTGTTTGAGGTATATCGCTGATATACAAGTTGAACATCAAAGGAGCCACGTTGTTTGAGACCCCATGCAAATTGTCTCTTATTTTAAGAGCAATTTTAATTAAAAGCAATGGCCGACACAAGTTTTTGACAACTGAAATATTAGCTAGGGGGGGGGACATGCAAGAGCCTATTACCTCTGAAACAATCGGAAAAGTCCATTGCGGGATCTTGCCATATAGGCCTACCAAATGTCAGGGGGCCGGCCAAGATAGCGTCCGTTTTTGTTTTTTTTTTTTGCCGTTCCCATAGGTCGTTGTAGCACGTAATCACTAAACTTGACAAATATTCTAAGTAGTCGAAATAGTTTGATATCAATATTTTTTCACTCAAATCCGTTGGATTTTGAAGAACCAACTCCAGTCTAAGTATTTTTTTGGTTTTTGGTTATGATAACGGTACAAAACGGGATGCCCATTTTTGAAACGAGGCTCACTTGACTTAATGTTCAATCGCATGGCACGTTCTTTTATAGCTGCGGACAATGTACCAGGCCCGGTCCCCAGGTAGCCCCAGGGTAGCCTATGCACCACCGGAATATAATTCGTTGACCTGCATGTAGTAATTCCTCTCATGTCCGGTCTTTAAAAACGTTTTGCAGCACAATTATGCACCACCGTCTAAAAGCAAGGGAATTTAAAAAAAAAAAAAACGGTCGCGGCTCCCGTACGGGAATTCCCAACTCGCCACTCACTTTATCTCTATTTATAACGCGCACAGTGACTTCAAATTCCGGTCACTGTTCAGGCTCGGCCAATGACTCGTGCGGCAGTTTTTGCGCTATGAATGAAGCTGGCCGCCACCGCCTGCAAATGGTCATGATTTGTTGTTATATATATTGTATTTTTATATTTGCCCCCGCAATGAATTTTCATCAATTTGGCACATGATGTAGTTAGTGGAATAAATAGTCCAATTAGTTGTCAAAATGTGTCCGCCGTATGATATTTTTGTTTTTATTCATAATCTCGTTTTAACAATAAAAAAATAAAACAAAAAACAAAAAACAAAAAATAAAAAAACTCATAAATAAATAAGACATTCAAACAGCTGTGGAGCCATACAGATCCTTGTGGTACACCGTTCCCCTCAACGAGACCATACGGCTACTCTGCCCATCACTGGTCTTGAGAATAAGCTACGGTTTTGCAAGCATGTACATATGAAATTGTAACAAGGTGAACGATCCGGGATGTCCTGAGAAGCTGAGTGTCAGGCCCTGTTGCCACAAGGTGTCATATGCTGCAGTAAGGGGTCCCCAAGAAATGACGCCTGCCTTACGACGGTTTTCAAAGGTTTCCTCAATATCATTTGTGAGTTTTTACAAATCTTGTGGACAGTGCTCCCGGCCACGCGAAATCCTGCTTGTTTGGCATGCAGTGGGTTCAACGACGGGCTTCCAGAGCCGTGCCAGGATCCATCCCTCAAGGAGTGAAGGAGACACACAGTAGTGATTTGGGCGGTATTCTCAGGTTGATTCGACAGGCTTTGTTTGGTTTTGGGATTGGCGAATTCTGAGAAAAATAGTAGCCTCTTTCCAGATCTTGGGTAGGACTGGTTGGTGACGGCAACATGGTGTAGAACTCCTGGAGCCAATCTTGACATCGTGGGCCGCATTGCAACAGAACTTACTGGTATTTATAAGGGCCCTGGGCCTTTCCACTCTTGAGGTTGGCTAATTAGCAAGGTAATCTCATCTAGTGGAAGATGTTAAAGTGACCCTCCACACGGGGGCTCGACTGAGTTTTGGTGATCTCATTTTTTGACAGAGCGAGTAGTTTATCCTTATCAATGTTCTTGAAACAAACATTTGCGAGGAGTTGCTCAGCATTGAGTTGGCAGTCCACTGAACATTTCGATGGTTTGGAAAATTCTGCCGGTGAGGCGGTTTAGAGTCTTCCAGGCCTTCCTGCGGGAGTGGGTGAAGTCCGAATTCCTTGGACCCGCTCCCCTCCCTCCTCGCTCGCGGGCGTTTCCCCTGTCTGGAAAGCCTTGGATGCAAGCTTCTCTTCCTCCCCTGGTTTTCAGACTTCAGGAAGTCATGTAAAGAGTACACATTCCTCATCCCAGGATTGGATATAACTGCGACGTCCGCCACGTGGATTGTCCTTTTTGCTAAAACAAATTTAATTCATAAAAGTTGACACGGCTGTGTAGGAATTTTCCAGGTTGGAGGAGGAGGATTGTGTCGGGAGGTTGGGTATACTTCTGAATCCACCAGGTTTTCAAATTGGTCCCAGTCTGCCTTTCGGAAGTTCCACCTTTTCACTGGCTTTGTTGTATAGGCTTAAGCAAGGCTCTCCTTACGATCAGTCAGGTCTGTGTTGGGACTTATCTAAGCGGTCAAAGAACATTTACGGTGAATGTGGGATGGTGTCCCTGTTTGCAAAAGCGAGGGTCGGTTTTTAGACCGGTAATTCCCACCCTTCCGGAGTTGAAGGTGTCCGGTTGTGCTTCTTGGGTAGTTGTACACCGCCCAGTCCTCATAGGGTAAGCTCCATCAGGGTTGGGTTTTCCCGTAACCCCAGGTAATGCTATGAATGTTAAAGTCGCCGGCATAATTCAGCCGGTTGGTTAGGTGGTTGTAGACATTGGGGACATGACCCATGCAATTTTGGTAGTTGCCCCCTAAATCCAGGGTGGATCTGCGGTGAGGTTAGCCAATTGTTTTCCATTGGGCTGAGTTATTAGCAAAGGTGGCAAATCCCGTGGGTAGCGCTCTTTGGTGGTGGGTGCAGCTAGGGGGTAGCGCAGATGGAACGTCGGTAGCGTGTGTTCCTCATGGAGGAGAATCGCAGTGACTTTAAATAACGTTATTTGTTGAGTGTTCTCCCCGGTTTATCAGCACGATTCAACAGTCACAATTTCCCCATACTAGATCTAGGGCAAAGTCACGGATAAATCTTGCCCCAATTGGTGTTTAAATTTCCCATATCGTGTGTTTCGCTAATATCTTGTCCCCCGCCATAAAAATATATAGTAGGGGAATTGTAAAAATTCCGGTGTAAATCTGTTGTCTGTGTCCTCTCTGTCCCTTTTCTGCTGCCCCCCCCCCCCCCAAGAAAAACAATTAAAGGTTTTTCTTAAGGTATTTTTCCCCTTCGTAATCTCCGCGCGTTGCCCGTTTAATTAATGCGCCGTTTTTGCTCCTACACACCACCCCACTTGCTCGCCTGTAGCACGTATCATGTAACGCGAAAATGTTTGTGTGTGTGTGGTGGCGTGTGTGTGTGTGTGTGTGTGGTGTTAAGGATATATCCATAAGTTCCGTATGTATTGCATACATTTAACCCTCGTATACCTGAGCCCATTTTTTGTACAAATGGCCACGAAGGGGGGTGGTTACCACCCCCTGTGATTTTCTACTGACAACACCCGATTCCTGTAAATTTTGGTTACCAAAAGGAGCTTAGAGTTTCTTCTTTCCATGGTACAAAAGAAGTACTAACATCCCCATTTATGACGTCAACCATGACGTCATTTTAGGAAAGTACGAATGCTGAATTAGGGTGGAAAATTGATATTTCCGCATTTTAAAACAAAGTTTAGCGACTCAAACACCTTATTAATAGCTCTAAAAATGTTGTCATTAATAAAACTAGTAATTTCCCATCAGTAAGAGTCAAAAACCGCATGAAAATCTGGATTTTTTCCTAACCTTTTGGCGAAAAATATTGATTTTCTGTTTTCCCTGTGGTGGGTGTCAAATATGGAAATTGCAGTTTTTGGGGCGCTGACAATGGGGTGCGAAACTTTATGACGTATTGTGACGTAATGCTAGGATGTTGGTACTCATTTTGGGTATCAGTGGAAGAAGAAGGACAAGCTAGCTATGGCTGTGATGTTCCTGTGTTGTGTTAGGTCCAAATGTTGGTACTTCTTTTCTCTTCCCCCTTCGATCACTTTGGGACACCCTGTATCTTACATACCCCTGTGGATGTTTGTTTTTTGGATTAAAAGGAGCGGAACATGTCAATTGAACATTAACATTAAATAATTTGGCACCAAAAAGGGGTTTTAGCAAGCCCGGGGAAACAACCTGAAGGGGGGGGGGGGGTGGTAACCGCCCCCCCCCCTTTCGGTAGACGAGGGTTAACTCCAACGAGAGTGCCTAAATGAACATATTTTAGTGAGTACAGAATGTAGTTCTTTCACCACACCCACGTAAATATACTACCCGTACACAGCGGAGAGCATGCAGCTTCGCCTTTTTTTTTTTTTTTTTTTTCAAACGGGCGTATAGATGTTGCACCACGACAATGCGGCATCATTGAGGTTACACGTACGCTTCTAAGAGCATATGGCCCTGTAGCATATGGTCCTGGAGCAGCTGGTCCTGGAGCAGCTGGTCCTGGGGCATAAATAATCTGGAAAAATATTCTAAGTCAAATATGCTCCAGGAGCATATGGTCCTGGAGCATATGGTCCTGGAGCAGCTGGTCCTGGAGCATAATTTCGGGCCAAAATCTCTTAGAAGCTACACGTACACCACTAACTCACTTATACACAGCATAGTCTATGGGGAAAATGGCAACTTTGAGCATACGTATCTTTCACATGTTTAAAACTGCTCAAGAGGAATACAACAATCTCACAGACCAAAGTGCAAGCTAAAATCACCAAATAACCAAATTTTGAACCTATGATGACCAGAATTTTTTTTTAGTTACGAATCACCAAACTCGCCCGACGTCAGACCGGCAACACAAGATTCTCTATAGTCGCCAAAGCTAGTAATTTGCAAATCGATGTGAAATTGATGAGCGCGGAGTAAATTGCCTCAAAATTCTCTGTCCAAATGTCACTTAGTTTGAGAAAACATACCAGTCTACCATGTCAATCACGAAATTCTATCACTTTCGTAATATATAACTAGTGCATTTTCAGAGATGTTAAAGCACCTTTTCCATATGCCATGCAAGAAAGTAGTCCACCCAAAATTTGTGATCCTTACGGCAGCCAGGTTAGTGGTGTATAACCTTGACCAAACAAGTGTAGGAATGTAGATGGTGCTGTGTTGAACAAAATTAAAAACGCCAATGAGACACTGATATGCTCGTACGTGTTTGGAGAAATATTGAGAATGTACAAAAACAGACCATGCACAGGAATATTTTGAACGGCAGACGTGAGTTCCAATGACATATGACCAACTCTAGCATCACTGATTTCCAATCGTCCATGACTAGTTTTCAAATGAACTTTTGCCGTACGAGTTCACCGTTGCCTCTATAAATTGAGATATTTGTAATTGATTTTGATCCGTTGTTCTTTGATAACGAACAGATATTAAATCACGCTTGCCTAATACAAGCGTATTAAAATAAACAAGACGAGTCCTTAAAAAGGACAATCTTCTGCATTTTAGTGCACAATTTGTGAAATGAAACAACAAATTGAGTTTTGTATCACTATATTGTAATGAATAATATGCAAGGCATCAATCATAATGATCAACCTTTATTGTGAAACAAAAGACATTCAGTTTCATGTTACTTTTTCTGATCCATCGGGTATTATTTTGAAGTAGAAATCACATTGCATGGAACACCAAGCTTCAGTTTACCATACTTCCCTTTTAAAGGAACTTCTTATCTAGTGCAAAGGCCAAATCACTATTGTGTAGTAATACCTGTCATACATTGCTGTACAAAAGTTGTGCCTGTTTACCACACATGAAATATTAGTCTGCTTAATGAAATAGTTGCATGCTATCAGTGTTAAAATATACATACAAACAATGTAATTCTGTACCACAATTGTATATTATAACATTGTATATATAAAGTATTATTTTGGATATAAATTGGCTATAGAAGTCATTCTACAGTTAATTTGTCAAGACAAAACTTGTGCAATCTGATTCCAACCAATCAGAAAAAACTGTTTCATAGTTACCTTTAGTTAGGACTAGTCTCATTTAGTGCAAGCAGGGGATGTCACTATCAACTATGGTGAAGTAGGTATGTATATCATGGACCATGGCCATGCAGGGAAATATGAGACTCTTAAAGTCAACAGGCAGTATCAGTAAACCAGCAATGAAAGTGTAAACTGATGGGCTGTATACACACAATAAGAACTGAGTACCACTGCATGAGGGTTGGTCAATTCAGGATTAATCTTCTGCCCTGGCAGAAGAAAAAAAAAAAAAAAATAATAAGTTATTCTGATATTGTTGTGAACCCAGATTTTTTTTTTTTTGTCCAGAAGTGGCTAAAAGTTTCGTTTCAGGCTACTGTCCGTGATTTGCTAAATCAGAAAATCGAAAAAAATCATCAAAAATCCGATTTCTGCATGTCCGCAACAAGTACATACCCTGCAAATTATAAGGCCAGAAGCAACCATATAAGGTCAAAATCAAATATTTTAGTCATTACTGTCCGTGTGGACACTTGCTAAAACACGGGTCGTAACTGAATGGAGAGCTATATCTTTGAACAATTAAGTTTTCTTCTTTTTCTGTCAATTCTTCAATTGGAAAAAGTATATACCTTATAAGACTCCTACAGACTTATCCTTCACATTTAAGGTATCCATACAAATTTCAAATGTTTCGACTCTTTTGGATAAATCACTGATATCATTATGAGCTAAAAAATCTCAATTCCCATGGCGCAGTTCAATAACTTCCAATCACCATATATTGAGCAATACACCCCTGTTTTAGATGATTTCTGATACCAGAACATGCATGGTAAGGCTGTTAAAATTTGTGCACATCCAAGGTTATTGAACTCAGCTCTTGGTAAATTAGCATGCCCTGCCTCATAGTGAGTGTCTCTAAGCAAAGGTTGGTGCGTGCGGAGGTCAACAAGTCCAAATTAGTCCAGGATCATAGATCTAGGGATGAATGATAGAGGATAATTGCGAACGCATATGGCAAGCTGATTGAACCACAAACCCGATAAACTGTGTTTATCTATATACATATTTTTTCCTCTTTGATAAAACTATTGTTTATCTAGATAAACATGGTTTTCTCATGACAAACTAAGTTAATCAAATCAAAAAACCTGTTTATCGAATGAAAAACTATGTTTATCAAATGAAAAACTATTTTTTTTTCAAGAGAAAAACTATTTTTTTTTCAAGAGAAAAATGTTGTTTATCTAGACAAACTAAGTTGATCAAGAGAAAAGCATAGTTTATCAAGAGAGAAAAAACATAGCGTATCTAGATAAATTTAGCTATTTCTGTCTTGATAACTATATTTTATATATAACAAATGTGTTTTTATAGATAAACACAGTTTTTCTATTGATAAAATATGTTTATCTAGACAAAATACGGCCTTTCGAGAAAGCAAAGTAGTGCAATCAAAACTTCCGTGGTCGTTCTGACAAACCAGTTGCTATAGTCCATTTATCTTCCTCGAATCAGTGACGTCAACGCGTTGAGAGAACTTTTTTGCGTGGGCACTTTCACACCGCCTTTATACGTGCGCGTGGGTTTGCCATCGCTTTGAATCAACGCCCGCGTTTCAATGCTGCGTCTACTGCATAACACACTGACGTCACTGACTCGAGGAAGGTAAAAGCACTATAGTCATTTTTCTTCGACTCTACACTCAGTTTAAGATCCTAAACTAACTTGGAAAACCAATCAAAATCGACAATTCAAATTTAAATCAGATCAAAAATATATTGGGCATAGCATTGTAATATTTTTAGCAATAAATCTAAAATCGGTTAATAACACCTAATTCCCCATCTGATATTTTAGCGTGCATCGCATTAAAACTATGAACCTTTAGCTTTACCGACGTCCATACCTGTTTCTAACATACATGCAAATCGTGCCCTGGACGTCTTATATTATTAGGCTGCAATGTGGCAATAACTGGAGCATAACGACTTCAATTCCATATCAGATTATCTGTCTGAACTGACGTAAAGAGCTCGATCCAATTCAAAAATAGACTCAACACCGGTGTGAAAGCCGATATAGTCCGGTGGGAGCCATAGTCCGGGGCTCCATAGACGATAACGGAATAAAGCGTGAAACTAATGTTGCGAAAAGAGTCAACTGAATCGATTGCCCTATTGTTCACCATTGTTCCCGGACTATGAGTACGCCGGACAATGGTTACTTCTACACCGGGACTCAACATTGCTGTGCAATGTTTCACATGAGTCCGTATTACCTGGGTCACTAATGGTGGGTAATGACGGGGAGGGGTCTAGGTATTCACACTATTTATCCCGAATTGTTTTCTTACTTCACATAGCCGAGATATGTCGAAAATCAAATCGTTCATGTTCATCCCTTATGTAGTTACTGCTAACTTATTTCGAAATTATTTATAACAAATGAATCAACATTTAGAGAGCTCTGTCTAACAT